>JAPYYW010000361.1:0-80834 GCA_030522545.1 Cremastinae sp. A BG-2022a | reverse complement strand
AATTGTATGAAGTATACGCTTAGAATAATTGTAAAACATCAATTCAAACATGTTGAAACGGAAAAAGCGGTCGCGCAGCGGCCGCGTTGCTGCTCGTTAAATTAAAAATATGCAAGGATATAAAATTAATAATAGCCATTTTATTTAATTTTTTAAATTAGATTTATTTTTGGATAACATATATTATTCAAAGAGTAGATTTATACAATTTAAAAAATTATTTTTTTCGTTTGATCAAATGTAAAATATAGTGTGCTTTTTTTATGAAAAAAAATGATATATTCTCCTGCTTTCTGAATAATAAGTAATTTTTTTAGCAATAATTTACCGTTATTTACAAAAAAACAGTTAAATCAATAAATTCATCAAATATAGAAAAAAAAATAATTTTTGACGTTTTATGTGGAAAGTATAAAATATAGCAATAACGATAATGAATGTTTCCTCTTTGATATTGTGTTACGATTGTTTGTGGAAGGAACTGAATTGTACATTGCGAGTATTCTCGGGAATGTCTCGGGAGCGTTGTGAAAAATTGGTATCTAGATAATGAGAAGTCGGAGAGGAGTGGATGGAGAAAACGGAAGCGGAGCAGGTGATCCTGTCCGCTTGCCCAGAGCCTCCACTCATTCCTGTGACGTTATAGAAACGACGGAAGGCACTATATAAACTACGTGGACGACACGTCTCCCGGACAAGCTCGACAGTTACAAATAGAGGCAAACGTCCGAACGTGCTCCGCGGAGTATCCCTAGATCCACCCAACTTGGCGAGACAAGAATTTTTCCCTGCCAAATGCTTCCACAAAAATAAATAGTCGATAAACAAATTTAACAGTCGCACTGGATTGTCAACATCGCTTATTCACTTTTCCATATCGACTGTTTTATCGTCATATCATTTGGACATCCCTCGATCGCGTCAGTCGAAAAATATTTTAATTCTATATACTGCAGATTATGAAGTATCGCTGAATAAAATTATTTATAATGTTTACCAAGGGTTAAGATAATCATAGACAATATTTTGAGAGAAAATATATTTTTTTTTTTGGAGTTTTTATTTGTTTGTTCCGCGTAACGGTGGATAAGCAATGTTTTAGAGTCTATGCGGTAATATATAACTGTCGTGATATATGAATGACTGTGGGAAAATAAAGGTTCTCTTTTGTTCAAGATTATCGAAGGGTGTTTTCCCATTTGAGAGTACCAAATTCGGGCTTCGCGAAATTTTCGAGGATAGACAAAATATGTGTTACATTATATTTTATTAGTTATCGTTTGCGTCACTTGAAATAATATTTATTTTGGTACAGATTCAGAAATAATATCTAAACCATTATTAAAATAATGTGCCATATGCATACAAACTTAAAATAAATATTTATTTTAGTACCGATTCAAAAGTATTTTTAAAGCTATTATCAGAACAATATGTGGTATATATAAAGGGAAAGAATTTTATATGCGAAAAATTATTGTAGAAAAATTAAAACTTTGATGATTTTTATAATCGAAATCGCATTACATATGAAAAAAAATTGTCAAAAATTTTTAATTGTTATTTTTTTCATTATATACATATTATATACAGTACGACAAAACGATAAAATTTTTTGTATAAAATTCTCTGTCTACATATCTCAAGTTTTACTGTTATGCTTATCATTGTTATATTATATACATGTTTTGTCGTCGTCTTTCTACGTAATTCGAATCAAGTATTTATTTAGTATCCGCAGTTTTAAGATTAAATCTATTGTCAAAACAATAATCGTGGGAGCCAAAAATTTTTTTAACGACGAATATATCATATGTACACCGTGACGTTGTACGAAGTGTCGCTCGTTTCGATGGTAATGTCGCTACTGTTGATTCTCCGAGAAAGTGAGTTTTCCCGTTCGAGATCATCGAGGGCTGTTTTGTTGAGCGCCAGCAGTATCGCGTCGCGATCGATTCTGTTCCAAAGGTAGGGTTGCAGGTCGTCGAAACTGACACATTTCTCTATCTCGCAGTGGAGCAATCTCGTGCAGCGTTCCTCGAAGTACAATTGGGGCTCGGAGCTGGCGATGGGAATCGACCGGTAGCAGCACGAGCAGCGAAAATCGACGGTCTCCGGATTATTACCTTCTTTGACGAATACCCCGGAATCGGGAGACGCATTTTTTCGGTTTTTGGAAAATCTTGAAACCGGCGCCGCTGCCGATTTTTCGATGGAAGCGCCTTCGACGAAACTCTTCATCAGTTCCGCGTTCTCGCTCCAAATCGCTTCCCAATTATTGAACACTTCGAATGCATTCGAAAGCGAGAGAGCTCTTTTCGAGCGCGAAGCTCGAGATTTCGAGACTTGCCGAGTTTTCGGCGAGTCGACTCGATTGAGCGTGTCGTCACGAGTCGACGAGCATTTCCCGCGGTAATCCAGGTCGATCGGTGCCGTGTCAAGGACGGGATCCGTTTCTGATTTTTCTTGAGGACACCTAGATCCGGGCGGATCTCCTGCACTCGAGACGAGCGACGATAAATTCGGAAGTGCCTCATTTTCGCGATCGTGAAAATCGAGCGCTCTCGCGCCAAGAGGTCGCCCGGGGCTTCGAGTTCTCTCGCGATTCCCCCTGGTCCGGTTCATTGGCAAGAGCGCCGCTGAATCACGGAAATACTTCGAAAACAGCACCGAGTCTCGTTTCGTCGAGAAAACTGGCGACTCCGGAATGTCCTCGCGACTCGTGGCTCGTCGCTGGCTAACAAGTCCCACGGAGCAATTCGTCTCCCGCTTCGACGTCGAAGATAACGAGAACGAGCCGCTCTTCCTCGCCGGCGATTTTATAAAATTCTTAAACGTTCGCCCGCACGCGACGATGCTCGTTCTCCGGCTCGGTTTCTCAGGGCTGTTCGTCGCGACGACGCTCTTCTCGGGACTCGAGCAATGAACCAAGCCGGACAGCAGTCCTTTGCCGAACGACATCGAGGCGAATTTTTTCCTTATTCTTCTTCCCAAAGCTTTCACTTTATTTTCACTCGGCTCGTTCGCGCTCCTCGCCTTATCTAACGGGCTGACCCCTACGAAACTCCTCACCGACGGCGTCGATCTCGATCTTTTCCGATACTGCTCGTCGATTCTTCGCGTTCCGTAAATCGGGTTATTTCTGTCCCACTCGAAACTGCACTCGCGACGCGATTTTATTCTCTTGATCCAGCCGAAAATCCTCGTACGGCTCATCGTCACGTTTTTTTTTTCCGCACTATAGACTTTTCGCGTGTTGGAAAATATATAATCGAGTTATTGCTGGGGAAAATCTGATGCGAGGAGAATCGATTTTCAGCTCGCTCTGTCACGTCCGGCCGAACGACGTTCGCTCTTATAATGAGGCAAATTTTTTCCTCAGGTGGGGGAAAACCAGGGTGTGATATCGAAAATTGTGGCCTATTTGTACGGGCCTCGGGCCTGCGGGTGGTCTCGGCCCATCCATTCAAAGGCCTGCTGCGCGGTCATCGCCGGCCCGATCTCCGGCAAAATCAACGAAAATATTGGCGCTCGGGTCTCATATTTTCAGAATAATGTCTCAATATTCGTTTATCCTTTCAGCAACGGTAGGTCAAAGGGCTAGTTATTTACGGGAACTTGAATACACGTGAGAGCGGCGGTTACGGATTAAATTTCATTTCCCAAGTTTCGCGCTGCATGTTCGCACGAACGGGGATTGTACGTGGCTCATCGCGGTGCAGAAATATGGAACGTGGGTGTACAAGGTCCTTGGGGAATTCTGGTCAATCGATGAGACCAGGCGCCAGGACGACTGTCTTCCTCTCCATGCAAGGAAACATCGTCTCATCTCTTTTCCTCCGTATTTCGCTCAATCTCTCTCTCTCTCTCTCTCTTCTCTCCCCCTTGAAAACTATATATTCCTCTCTCTGATTTTATCCCCGTTCTTCCCTATCTCTACATTCGTTTGACTCATTTTCCACTTATCCGCTTCTGCATCTCTCGAGCATTCCCGTTGAACGCATATGAAACACGCACACGAGCGAAAATCTCGTACCGGAGCGCATTTGTCTCGACTCTAACCGTCACTGACCCACGGTCTAGTTAGCAAAGTGTACATGCAACGAGATGCAAAAAATGCATGTAGGTCACTCGAACATTTTTCAGAGCCAAAAAATTAATTCTTTTTTTTTTCTTTTCGAGTCTGAGAAATTATATTAAAAAGGGTGTGACTCTGGACAGCATCAGGTTAATCTTTTGTATAAAGTTAAATTCGTGAATTTAGTTTTCGTTTAGTTTATTATTTTTATTATTGGGTACTGAGATAAAGGCTAGTTAAATTAGCTTCATTGAGTCTATGTATACTTAATGGATATAATGGTAATTAGATAATTTAATATTTTCTCTAAAACGAGCTATTTCTCAGAAATACTTATTTTAGGAAAAAATAATGTAATTCTATATATTGCGAAGAAGTCCTTAAACTATACAATTTTATTCAACCAAATAGGATTTGTGGATTAAATTAAATTGTTTCAAATGCATAGTGTACTATACAATTAATTTCAAGAATATTCCAGGTAAAATTTTCAGCTATTAAGTACATTTTCCTCGAACGTTTTCGTTGTAACCTTCTAACTAATTAAAATAAAATATTGATTGAAATCTTTATTGCTTCGAAGATTTAAGTAATTGAAAAACGTAGAAAGTTAAATATGCACTAACTAAATATTTATTCAGTTAACTATGTAACTTATTATGTAAGTTATGAGATACAAAATAATTATATTGTCATAAATTCTCGATACTTCTTTAATTAAATAATTAAAAAAATTAAATTATTAAATAAAAAATCATGTATTTTAACAAGATCCATACAAATATAAAATAAGACACTTTTGTCGAAAAGAGGAGAAATACAGCTATATATAATCTGTAAATTTGCCAAATAAATTTACTTAATTCGACAAATTTATTTTCTCTCGGTGTAATACGTTGGATGCATACGGGCATAAATATCGTCTGAGCCGTTTTCATCCCTTCCGTCCTCGTTGCATCTCGCGAACGATATGCGCAATCGATCTCTGGCGCGATATGTGCTTACACGCGCAACCGTAAATGCCTGCGAGCGAGCTTGTCACGCGAGGGCGGATCCGCCCTAGCGTGTGTACGTCTCATCGCTTATGCAGTGAATCTCTGTAATGATCGCGAAACTTTTGCTGTACAATGGGCACGTACACTTCTCGACTGTGTCGCGCAAACGTTTTTTTTAAATTACATTTCTTACGCTGGACAATGGGGCGCGCTGAACAAAAGGTGAGAAAAAGGACACACTTTCCTTTATCCTCCCGCGTGAATTTTTTTCGATCCCTTGTTCCGTAATTCGTTGTCGTTTTTGTTTTTTACATTTCACTTATTCAGTTTCTCGCAAAGATTTTGTACCCGATCTCTCCGGTGTTTTTCCTTCGACGTGGATACAACTTGTTCTGTTCTCGTCCCGTCTTCATTATTTTCTTGATATTGTTGTTGTTGTTTTTTCTTGACCGGTAAAGGTTGCCGGGGCAAACAAGAGTTCCCGAGAGTTTCTAGTTTCCAGAATCTCTGCTCTATATCTCGTCCTTCGGCGTCTTTATCTTTGTGTATACGGCGGAAGGGAAAGTTCCTTATCAAGCATTTATTGGATTTAGCTGGAAAAAAGGAACTTGATGGAATTGACGAATCGAATGAGGGATGAGCAAGTTTTCTCTTAACTGAATTAAGCGGAAGTTTCAAAGTGAAGCAAAAGGTGCAAAATAATTAACGAGAATTTGGTCACCAGTATATATATATATAGTTTCAATCAATTTGCATACATTTTTGTACTCCACTTTGGATTTATCTATTTTTCAAAATAAAATACGTATACTATGGACACTGTGTATGCGGAGAATTTGGAAAATTGGGAGTATACAATAGAGCTCTCTGCGAATTTTGCTGTTAAATTGTTTTCTCTTCGCCCTGGCAATTGTTGAATTAACGCGACAAAACGTCAGTTAGTCACGATTCGTGCGGACAATTCTCGATTTCGATGATTGGCCGAGCAACCGAAGCGAATTCGTTTATACGTGTATACCATCGCTGAAACAATGCTCGACCCGGATATCACTTTTGCTCGGTTTCACGTAATTCAACTCGTATCCTTTACGATTCATTTGTGACATGCATCGAAAAATGTATACACGAATGCGTAAAAAATTTATGAATCAACGCAATCTCGCCGTTTCATTTGCACGCTGCCAAAAAAAAAATAAACGATTACGCTTTCGGAGTGTCAAGCAATTAAACGAGTATCGATCGCGTCGCATATATACTATGGCCCATACACTATAGAGTCATTTTACGATATAACACTATTTTCACCAAAATGGAACGTTTGGCATACCAAGTTTGTACAGTTTTCGCGAAATCGCACGGAATCCCTTGATTCCCGATAGTCGATTCTAACAACGAAAGTGTAACATTCAAACTATATCGTTTCGCTATACACAAACTCAAACAGTCTGTATTCCTATCTATATACATTAATCGTTCTCTGCCTGTTGTAATTTACTTTCCATTAGAAGATGAATAGAGGTGATCTCGAATATTCGCAAATATATGTATTTCGTTTTGTATGTACAGTACTATCGAAAGTAATTTTTAACTTTTTTCGAGTATTATTATTTGCGCAATGTACACGAAGTTCACGAATATTGTATAGGAATTGTACAAACATTTGGAGAATATAGAAACATTTAAAATATCGAATGGTGGAAGTATATGTTGTAGGAATTATACAAACATTTGGAGGGTATAAAAACATTCAAAATATCGAATGGTGGAAGATATTGGAGACGCATATTTGCAATCGATTACACTTCGCTTTCCAGGTTCATCAAAAATATTTTTTAAATATTTTTCATACAGTGTTATGTATACGAAACTTACAAACATATTTTTTTAAAACAAGGAAAGAATTTTATACGAAGAATTACTGTTTTTTTTGTTTTGCGTTAATAATCTGGAAATTTTGAAATTTTTGTTTTCATATTAAATATTGTAATTGAGATTAAATAATGAATAAAAAATTGCTATGAAAAATCCTTAAATTTTCAAACTATTTTCGCAGTAATTTTTCGTACAGAATTGTCTCCGTATTTGCGAAAGTTTGGTTTGGAGTACCTGTAATCGCTAAAAATATTGTTTATTTTTTAACCTCTGGCGTTCGAATGAAGGGAGATCGCTCTAATAAATTCGATCGGTAGGGTGCATACGTCCTCGCGAAGCCTGTTGCTGTCTGACCCAAGCGGCGATACGTATCACTTGCAACAGTCGCTGGCCTTCGTAGTCCCTCCGAGCCGATGGCTTTGCTCAACAAATCGTTGGTCACAGCCGCCCAACCCTGTACACAAATATTCTGACCATTCCACTGATCGTACATTTCTCTCGTCGGCGCTGTATTCCTGAACTGTTTACGTTCACCTCCATTTTTTTATTTACCCCAAAATTTTTACATTTTTTTTACTGTTTTTACTGAAAATTTATAAAAATTTGAACGAAAAAACAATTTTCTTATTGTTGCTTAATTAATTATTTAAGTTTATCAATCTTTATTTATTTTATACATTTTTATATTTTACTTTGATAAATTTTTATATTTTCTTTATTATTATTACTAAAAATTTACGAAAATTCATATACGGAAATTAAAATTCGAGGAAACGATATCTATTTCTAATATATTTTTTTTAAGTTGAAAATTTGCTATAGGCCTTCAATAAAAGGCGAACGGATAAACGAATTTAACGGCTAAATCGTTTTGTTGCATGAAATTCGAAAAGTTTTATTGAAAATGCGCGCATCTGTGAATGGTGACGAGCGAAGTGTCGGCTGAGCATTGGAATTCAATTAAATTAACCGGATTCGGGCTATTTCCTATATCGCGCGAATTGTCCGACGGAAAATCGATGCACCGATTTCATAGTGGCTCTTTTGGCCTCAAAAACTGTTTCGAGGGCATAGAAGAACGCACAATCGTAAATACATATATACTTAATTATCATCAAATCGCATATTTACGTGAAAATTTGATACAAAGTATTCATACATTTTTCAATGTAATAAATTACCAGTCAATATACGTCAATTATGAGTATGAAAATATTCATTATTTCGAATTTTTTAATAATTTTCGTAAAAATTTTTTATTAGTATACATTTCGTCGATAAAATGTCCCTCAACAATTTTATATCTTAAATTACTTTTTGTATGTAGACTAATAGTCAGGGATGGGCAGAGCTCCATACTTTTCTGAAAAATGAAAATTTTTCAATAGATAATCTTTATTGCTTCATTGATAAAATTAGCAACGCCTATTGAAAAATTTTCATTTCTCAGAAAAGTATCGAGCTCTGGACATCCCTGCTAATAGTTTATAGAACGTAATAAATTACCATTATATTGCTGTATTGTAATTGATTTTAATGTGATTTTAATTTACATTTTTATTATCTGTTCCAATATTGAAGAATATTGGGTGCAAATTTTTAGTGCGAACACCGGTTATTACTTTTCTTACAATATTGTATATTTCGATCGCTATTCAATACTTAATGGGCATTTAATTCGTATAAGCAAAAATCTATAATGCAATCTTTCCTCTCTTTCCGAAATACGTGTATATCTATAAATGACACATAAATATACATATATCTGTCATAGATATTGTATGAGAAAAGATTCCATGCGCGGACGATTAATTAAAAAAATTGGTGTTTTGCCACAATATAATTATAAATAATTGCAATTAAATATTTAACCTGTGCACAGAGCATTTAATGAGTACTCAAAAATCGAATAAAGTTTATTCAAACTTTATGAATCTTAATAAATCAGTTTTTGTAAATAATATGCTCAATTTTATTCCGTGGACACCGAAGAATATTTTGGATGGAAAATGTGTGCAGGTATTTTGTGAAATTCGCTCGTCGCACGTATTTATAGTGCTTCGTCGAGAAATGGGACATACTCGTAAATCGTTTTATTAAGGGTCGAAAGGAATATTGAAGGAGGGGAACGAGGAAGGATAACATCTGGCAATTTTGATGGACTTGGCTCAGGTAAGAGGTCATAACTGGTCGGAATACGAGTGGCCGCGTTTATACGATGGGGCCGGGAAATTTGCCGGGGAGCTTCGCCGAGCGATGAGTATCGTCTCGCCAAGTGACAATGAGAGTAAAGAAGAGTAAGGATTTGTCTCATCGCCTCATTGTAATCGCTTGGGAAATTTCCCCGAATCTCGAGTCCCGATATTTTCAGGTCTGCTAAGTGAATAACCGATGTATATATTAATTTTTGACAAATAGAGTCGGAAAATGGCGCGTAATTCGCCGAATACGAGAATGGTCAAGCTCTGCCGTTACCCCGGCTCGGCGACGAGCCGCTTCGCTCATTGGCCGCTCAATTGCTTGGCCCCTAATTTTCCTCGATTCCCTTCCGCCTCGCCAATTTTTCTGCTCTGTCATCAGTATAATTTTGAATATCGAGTTGAACGCGTCGATCGTACTTTCGCGGCGCAGCCACGTCGTGGCGCACTTACGTTTCATCATTTTTATTTGGTGCTTTTTATGCTTTTTCCCCATTTATTATTATGGTGACACCATGAACAGTATCATGAGGAATAATTTTTTACAAAGAATGCTCAAGAGGAACGACGACGAGGTTAGTTTGCGATCGTACAACATTTTTTATTTATATTTATATGCATTATTTAATCATTATTCTTAATTATAATTTATTTTTAGTACACACATTTATTTAAACAAAATAATAGTTATTATTTTTAAATATATATCATTATTTAAAAAATAAATATCGAACGAGTATTAGTCTCGAATTGAACGACTGATCTTGAATTTTTAGAGATTTACTGAAAATTATTGACCGTACTGTACAGTGAGTGTCGAGGTACGATGAAGGTCTCAAAATTTTGGAGTTTCGAATGAACATAATAATTTTTGTGGATAGAACGTTGAATATTACAAGAATAATAGCGTTAGGTTCATAAAATCTTTGCGGATTATAAACCTCGTAGGTACTCGAGAACCGAAGACAAAGTTGTGTTTATCCTTTTTTCTCGTATACCTCTGTCCCTACCTCGATCTCTCTCTAATTCTCTTTCTATTTCCCTTTGTATCGTAAATAAATTGATTCTTCGAAACGGCCAGTATTGAAGAGCCCGTTCGAAACGTTGGAATGATTTGAGCAGCGACGATTTATACCGACGAAAAAATAATTATTCACAATATTTCAAATAAAGTGTTAATTTGACAAAACTTTAAAAAGTTGCGAAATTGTTGAATTTTTGTAAAAAGTACAACGCTGTACCGAAAAACAAAAAATTACGAAAAGCAAAACGATTTCTATTTTTTTCTCGATGCGAATAATATATGAAATCGGTTGATTTATTTTTGTAAAAATGTATAAATTCTTTGGTGGCAGTGGAAAATAAAAATTCGATCCGATAATAATAGTAATAACGATAAAATGAATAATTCGCAGCGGGACTTTGGAAAAGGAGAATCAGATAATAGAAGCGCGAATTTATCCGTGGGAAGCGTCGAGTCGTTGAATTGGAGCAAAAAAAACTCGAGTCTGTGTACGCCGAGGAAAAGTGATATAATGGCGACCACGAGAAGTCCTGCCCGGCCGATAACTTTGAAACTCGGCGAAAATCGGTTGGATTATCGAAGGAAAACCGGTTCCACAGAGGGAAAACCCAAGAGCGATGAACTGCCGAGCATCGAGAGAATCAGACGGGAATTTGAGATGGGATATATGTCGCCGACGAAGCAAGAAACCAAAGATATGGCCTCGAAGTCGGGCCGATTTGTCAAAACGCTCGTCGCTGCTTTGGAAGAAAAGTACAGTAATTTAAGCGATCTAAAGGTAAGCGAATTAAAAAAAAATTTAATATTTTTCTATCAATAAATATTTTTGTCATATAAATTTCTGACCTTTGGAATGATAATTCAAAAGTTTACGAAATATTTTAAATTATAAAAACTTTCAATTATTTCGATATATTTAATGTTGCATCAAAAGTTTTTCCGCCAAATTTCATTTTTGAAAAAAATAACAATTTTAAAAATTCCTATGTAGTATAATAAGATATTGCTATTAGAAGAGTAAAGTTTCTTTACCAATTTTTAAGTATGAAATGAAAAAGTGAAATATCTCATCAGTCTCACAGTATTTACAAAAATCAATAGAAATTGAAATAATATTTCAAGGTAAAAAATGCACAATAAATGATTATATTATTTTTTGAAATTTTTAATTTCAATTTTCAACTCATTGTCAGGAATATAAACCCTGAACGTGATAAAATCTTAATCTCGAAATACACAAAATTGTTAAAAAAAAGGTTATTGGTAAATATTAACGTCTGAATCGATAATAAACGAAAATGAAATGTGTACGTTTGTAGGTCGAGGGAAAAAACGTGGAATCGGAATCGAGCGATGGTAGTTATTTCTCGGACGAGAATAGCGTCAAGGAGATGATGGAGGAGAGTATGGCGATTCTCGAAGATACGTGCGTAATAGAGAGTCTCGAGAGCAGACTGTCCCGTTACCTGGACTCTTACGTCGCGACGGGGGTACCGAAGATCCGGGCCGACGACTCCGATTTCCAGCTCGGTGGGTCGTCCTCGGTCACTGAGGACAAATTGGCCGAGAGGAGAGAGAAAAAAGGGACGATTTTGCCGATCGAGGACGAGGAGGACATGCTCGACGTTACGGGCGAGGAAACAATTGAAAAATCGATGTACTGCTCGCCGAGGAGGCAGCTCGTGCGACGTGAGTCGTCGATAAGGCGCGAGAGGAAGCCAAAGATCGTCGGGGCTTACCTGAAGAAGCCGATCGAGGTTGAAGACACGTCGATCGATTGGATCCCGATAATCGGAAAAAAATTACCGCGGAAGAAGTCGTTCAAGAGATTACTCTCGATCCTGACGGGCAAAAAATGGTCCTCTGGTAAATCGTCGAAGATGTACTCCTCGGAGATGAATCTTCCGGAAGAGACAACGAGGGAGTTGCTCCAGGACTCCGGCTACGAGGAGAAATCCGGATCGTCCTCGTCGCTCACGTCCCTGGCGTCGATAAACGAGTTCATCGTCCAGCAGAGAAATCACGACTCCGGTGTTTTCGAGAACGATCGTCCTTCCTGTGCGATGACGACCTTCGGACGAGGCTCCGATCCAGTTTTCAAGAGCAGCAAAGATGACGATTACGAATTCGAGACGATAACGGACGACACGTTCGAGACCCGGAGCGACATCTCGAAGAAGATCGCGTTCGAGGATGTCTCGAGGTTGGACGTGCGACTCTCCCTCGGCCCGGCGTTTCCGGCCTTGGCCAAGTTCACGTCCTCGTTGGAAGAGGATTTGGACATTCTGATGATGGAGCAGGATTGCGACGACGACGAAAATAATTACGAAAAAATTCCGCTGGCTCCTCCCCTGCCGAAGCATCCGTTCATTTCGCTGACGAAAAAGTGCGGCGACAATGAGGCCGAAAGTAAAAATTCTCATCAATCTTCCATCCTCAGCGACGAGATAAAACGATCGAATCTGGACGTTTCCATTCTCGAAAAGCTCGACCTCTCTCTCCTCCAGATCTGGAAGTTTCCGAGCGAGGAGAGCGTCGAGTACGACGTCCCGAGGAGATTCTTCTCGAGATCCGATCCGGGCCTGACCAGCATGGAAAAATTCAGGAGCGAATATGGTTTACCGATCGAGAACGTTTACGACGTGCCCAAGTCGAAGATCGCCAGAAGGCCGAGATCGAGCATCTACGAGGATGCGCTCTCCCTTAAGCGACGAAACGATACCTTCGCGAGCTGCTGTCCCGTTGCCGCCTCGAACGAGTTTTACGGTTTCCCATCCAATCCCGAGCCTCACTACGCGACGATCAAGCCGAGAAACTCATTGAAGATCAATCCCTATCCGGAATTTGTCAGGTCAGCCAGCTATTTTAGTTCGAGCGATTCCAATTCTAGGCTCTGATTAATTTATTCCGATCGAATTGTCGATCAATCGTCCAGCTTCCGATCGAGGTCTTGATTTTGAAAAAGTTGACGATTTTTTTCGAACGCCGGAATATCGAGCTTTCCGCTCGGACTAGTCACTTGTCTGATCGACCAATTTTTTTTTTTATCGCTTAATACCACTCGCACCAACGTGACTCGAGAATCAGAGCTGAGCTCTTCGTTTCCACTCCAATGAAATGTCAGACTCGCTCTTTCGACGGGCTCTCGGTTATTTTGTTGCTAAGTCGTTGCTACCTCTCTCAAATAAATAAGAGTCTCGTGTACTTTTACGGAAATACTTGATACTGAGATCTCGATTATTCTATAATTTTTATTGATACTAAAATTGGCAGAAAATAATGATTACTTCAGCAAAATCGATTTTATTTCTATGAGGTGTACAAAAATTATAATTAATGTAAAAATTAGATACGTTCTATTTTTTTTATTGATACTAATATTGGCAGAAAATGATTGCTCCAACTCAATCGCGTGTACAAAAATGGATTTAAGAACTAGGAACGATCTATTTTTTTTTCAATTGTAAAAGGTAACAACATCAGAGTCTCGAATACTTTTTCGGAAATATTTCTCGAGATCTCGATTATTCGACAACTTTTGTAGATACGGAATTTAGCGAGAAAAATCTACTTTATTTTTCTGAGGTGTACAAAAATTGTAATTAATGTCAAAATCAGGTACGTTCTATTTTTTCTGCTTGTTCAGAAGAAAAAAGCTAGAGTCTCGTATATTTCTCCGGAAATATTTGACAACAGAGATCTCGATTAACGAACAATTTTTATGGATACAAAAATTAGCAGAAAAAAACGATTGATATAAATGTTACTATACATATTAGGAATTATTTACTTTTTTCAATTATCAAAGAAAACAATTTCAGAGTCTCAAGTACTTTTTCGGAAATATTTTTTGAGATCTCGATTATTCGACAAAACTTTTATAGATACAGAAATTGGTGAGAAAAATCGATTTTGTGTCAATCAGATGTCCAAAAATTGTAATCAATATAAAAATTAGGTACGTTCTATTATTCTCTGCTTGAAAACAAGATAAAGGCCAGAGTCTCGTGTATTTCTTGGGAAATATCTTCTTAACCGAGATCTCAGCTATTCAGCGATTTTTCTACAGATACACAGATATAAGTGAGAAAAGAAAAGCGTTTTGTTATTATCTCAATCAAGTGTAGGGGTTTTCCAATTAAAATCAAAATTCGAGACGTTTTATCTTTTTTTCCTATTTCAAAAGAGTAATAAAAGATATCGAGAGAAACATATTTTAAGATCAATGCGAGTTGGGCAAAGCATATGTACATGTATACGCGAAGAAATTGTTCTTAAAAGGGAAAAAGAGAATCGTCATTGAAATGAGTTCGTTTATCGAGGACCGAAAATTCTTTAGAGCTTGATTCTTTTCGAGAGAACTCAATCGAGACGGGGACGTCGCTCTAATCGGGAAATCGAATTAATTTTAAGATACTTTTTAACAATGAACAATTTTTCTTAAGTTGTGATATACAAACATTATTCGAGTTTTCGAACGAATGACCAAGCGTCGTGCCTGACAGTTCGACAACTGTGTTATCAGGAAAATTTGATCACTGTGCAATTGCATTTATATCTGTATATGAATTAATATGTAAAGTAAACTGAATGAAATTCGAATTACGAAGAGTCGCACGAGGGTAAATCATCGCCGGTGTGCTCCTCACTCGAGCGACAATTTTTAATTCGATAAACTCTTTAACCGCCAAGTCAATGTAATTAATTGAAAAGTGGAGGGAGAAACACATGTACGGAATTGGTTAATATCGTTTTCATTCAAAATATCCGAAGCGCAATCGACAGCAGTTGTTTCGTCGAACAAACGTGCATAATTAGACGTCAATGGAAAGTAAAACTCGGAGTTTTTTTTACCTGATGTGATATTATTGATTGTAATAAAAGTTGTATTTGAAGAATAAATTTAAATAAATACAATTTTTGTTTTCTTTTGATGAATTTCTATTTAGTCAGTATACTTACACTGAGCTCATTATATCGAGTCGAATAAACCTGCCATTACGGGCTGTCAATCACGGCAAAATTGTTTTAATGGCAGGTATACCTTTTAATTTCATTTTAACGACGTTCGTTAATGTTTTCTGCAGCTTATTTTAACAATACAAAATTTCGTCATTACGGCGATGCAAAAGGTATGTAATTAGCACGCGGAAGTGACTGATTTCACTGGAATCCTTGATTTTTGTTCGCTCGGTTCGGAAAGTTTGGAAAAACGAGCATTCCCTTGCATCGCGTGAATAAGGCAATAAATCCCAATATCGTGCCCTTTTGTGAGATTATTACGGATTTAGGTGGACGTTTGTATCAATGAATCTCGAAGCGTCCCGTCGCTGTAGATATTCATTGCTCGGGGAGTGCTGACCGAGTCGAACAAATTTAGAAGCGTCTTCCCGTGGGATCGGGGCGATCGACTGGAAATTACGAGCCTTTCTTCCATCGTTGACGCACTTCAATTTCGCGTTTTTTTTTTCTTTCACCAAGAAAATGTACCGTTTTTCCCGTCCCTTCAGGACGATGTAATCGATTATCGTCGCGTTCTCGCTCTCTCGGCGACGAGTTTCCTTTCGACGCGGTCAGACGCTCGTCGGCGCCCGGATTCGAGCGACGAGTTATTCTGAAAAATCGCCGGATCTCACGCGTCCGAATCACCCGAGAAAATTCGTCACAATCATCGGTTCGGATTCGAGCGAAAATTGAATCAAATGGAGACGAATTAGCGCGCTTTTACGGGGTTTTGTTGAAAATTCGTTGGTCATCGCGGGGGTGGAACTGGGTCTCGACCTCGGGCGCGTATTAAACGAGCGGCGAGGACGCGTCCTGCAACGGCGAGGACACTCGTATGCATATCTCGATGATGTTATTTTGCAGGAGGAGAAACGCTTTCCAGGAGAAGAGGCAATTTTCCGGGGCGATGGAGTAGAAAATTGATACTCGTCGGGCATCGACCGCACTCGGGCAACGTCGACCGCGCGGCTTGCACCGCAATTTCACCCTTTCTCTCTGCCATTTTACTTTCATTCTTCCACGTTCTTACGTCCTACTTAAACGCGAGATCCTTCCCTTCGCGATCGTTGTTTTCCAACCTCCCCCATTCCGCCGCCATTCTTTGCCTCTCGAACGTTTTCCCAAACTTTTTCCGGGGCGCACGAGAAAAATAAAAAAGCGGGAACGGCCGCGCCGGTGATTCTCGTCATTTTGTACGCAGCTCGGAATCTCGTCTAATTGTTTATAGGAGGCTCAGAGAAGCTTCGCTTCCGTCGGGCCGAAGATAAATTTTCAACAGCCTCGGAAGCAGCTCTTCAGAGAACAATTTTACTCCGTCGGAGCTGCTCCCCCGGAACGAATCTCGTAGATTACTCCAAGGGGTAAGAAAAGCCTGCCGTCGTGTGACCACTTTGGAAAGTGCGAGGGAAAACCGCGCACGTCTTCCTTAGCATCCGACGAAACACGGAGCTCGCTTCCCCGGAGGCGAATTTAATAAATAGCTACTCTTATACTCGAGCGAAAATTTCAACAAAGCTTTTCTTTCCATTACTCTCTTACACTCTCTTATATCTATGTGCTTTGATAAAAATATCTGTGTAAGATATTTTTGATATTAAGAGTCGCGACAGCGAGAGACAAATAAATTTGCAGCCGAGAACAGCGCCCATTCCGTCTTATCTTAAAGAGTATAATAAGCCGTTTTGACAGATCCACTAATTTCAATAATTATACAATTTAAATTCATATTGCAGCATTCCAAAAAATTCTGTAAAGTCACATATCTTTTTTTTACTTGCTCTTTCCAATCAAAAATAAGACAAAATCGTTTCGTTTTTTACAGGATCCATATATGTATGCTTGTTTTGGAATATGTCTATGTAAGACACGTTTGACCAAAATTATCGACACATAAAATATTTTTATCAAATGCAAATATCAATTCGTGTGTATAATATTTTCTCCAATCATGACAAAAAGATCTTCCATATATAATATAATAATTATATATAACAAAAAATATAAATATATAATAATTAATAATAAATAATTCAATTTAATATTTTTTCTCGAGCGTTCACCAACTGAAAATCAACCTTGTGATCAAGAGTCTCGTCGTATCGATTTTCCAAAGAAGACACACACGTTTAATACACTTTTTTTTCGAAAATTTTTTTCAAAGAACTCCATGCTCCGTGAATAATATCCACTCCCGAGGAGACTACATAATGTCGGAGCAATAACGATAATGCGTGTGCGTCGAGCGATAAGAAAAATTTGGATACCGAAATAAGTGTATACGGGAACGGCAAACGCGAAAAAAAAAGAGCGAGGGAACGAGAGTCGTGTAAAAAAAAGTTTCAGCGTAATCTATTTTTTTTTCTCGTAAGGGTTATATTTTTTTAACGATATTCGTATAAATATGATCGACGTTTTTTTCCCACCCATTTCGCGTAACAGTCTCGCGTAAGTCGGGACAGGAGTAATTTTCATATCTCGACTACCCCGGGAGAGCACTCTCGAATAACTTCGAATGCGTTTATGGCGATGATCCCGATGAATACTTGTCGAGTCCGCTCATGTGTGTAGTTCGTTACTTCGGGGTAGAATCGGAGGGGTGCAAGCGAAAACCGGGCTCGAGATAAAAGTAATAAGAGATAATGCGGTACGGGGGAGAAACGGACTCGAGAATAATTCTGGGCTCGCCGCGGTATAAAAGGACGACAATATGAGAAATCGGCGGACAGCACGTACGCCGGCCGGATACGGACTCCGAGAGTTCAAACGCAGTTCTGGAAGATTATCTCGAGGGCGTTATATTCCTCTCGGCACTCTAGGGCTACGCGGGGACTTGGAGCTCGATCGGGGATGAGCCAGAAAATTTTGCCTCTTCGTCCCGCGCGCGGACGACACGAATTACGGCCAGCGTGCAATCCTTATTCTCTCGTTCGCCGCCGATCCCGCCCTCCCTCCTAGACTTCCGTTCATTTGGATAATAAATCCAACCTTGATCCAGCCTCGCCTGCACGCGTCTCGCCGGGTCTCCAATTTATTTCCCGCCTGCCGTTAAATCTTCCAAGCGTGCAACTAGCACTGACGATCAAGGAGGAATTACGCAGGATCACAAGTTAAAGTGTGTACCATGAGATTCCGCGCGCACGTGCTCGAAACAAAAATTACCTCGTATTCGTTTTGTTGTAAAAAATAAATAAATAAATGGACTGAGACAGTAAAAAAACGATGCGAAATGAAATTATTTTTTTGAACTTTTTATATTTTTTTTTGCTTCATGTTTTTGATCAATACAATCGAGAAAACGAGTTATCAAAGGATTAGGACGCACACGAGCTTCGGATTTCCTGCTCATTCCGGGAATTGGAGTAGAATTACCAGATACGTGG
The DNA here is from genome assembly GCA_030522545.1 of Cremastinae sp. A BG-2022a. Classification (NCBI taxonomy): domain Eukaryota; kingdom Metazoa; phylum Arthropoda; class Insecta; order Hymenoptera; family Ichneumonidae; species Cremastinae sp. A BG-2022a. The sequence continues at coordinate 62,283 of JAPYYW010000361.1, read as the reverse complement.
CGAGCAACGTCGCTGCCTGGAATTACAAGTTTTTTTCAAATTACTGTTTGGAAAACGAGCTTTTTTTATCTACACACTTATATATGTTTGAAAAAATTCTCACCGATCTCAGCAACGGTAGATTGACGTGAAAACAGCCTGCCGCAGAAAAATTTAACCTTCGATTTATCAGATGTATCGACGTTCCCACGGTCTTTGGAAATAATGACATACGGATTAAACTGTAAGTTCATAATTAAAATATTTTTGTGCACACTTATTTTTATTTTTCGAAGTTTTTAGAGAGTATCACGTTAGACGGGCTTAGATACTTTTTATTAACTATAGGTCCCCACGGTGATGTTTTTTTTTAAATCTATTTTTGATTTCTCATCGTAAAAATGTTCGATTAGCTCTCAAGACGATTGCCTTTTACCTTATTTTCAGAAAATTGTGATTTCTTTTGTATTTTTTTAATCAAAAATGTTTCAAGTGCTGCAACTTTTGAAATAAGTTGAGATATAAACTTGATTCTTGCATCGTTTTGTTTTCGTAAAAATCTTTAGAAATTATTTATAATAAAGTCGATATTTAGTGGAAAGTTACCACCATGAGAAATTTCGAGATTTGTGAAAAAAAAATCGGATTTGGAGTCCGGAAATAAATAATTATGAATAATAGCCAAATTTGGTCCTGTCCAAAGGTATACTTGCTCCCTCGAGATCGTGTATCGAAAGCGGAATGTCTCTTTATTTTAGAAATACCTCTTGCTGGCCCCGATAAAGCGTTGAATTTTTTATCCATCGTCTCCAGGTTATCATAATGTAGCCCATACCATTTGCCTATAAAACAAATGAAAAGGGGGTGCGATTTATCAACGATTATTTATGAAGGATTATGACGGAAAAGGGTCGGTTTGAGCTCGGCCCTCGGTACCGCGCGATCATCCCACCCGCCGCTACTCTCTTCACCTGTACTTTTTTCCCGTCCCATCGACAGCAAGATCGATTTACTTAGGGTCGTGTCAGCCTGAGGCGAGAAGATAGAGTTTTAAATTTAACCAGGAGTCGATTCTAATAAAAAGGCAAAAACAAGTGAAAAAACAGGGTGCAAAAAAATTTGCCCGACTTTCCAGTCGCGATTCATGCTGCCCGGGAGAAAACTTTCGTCTTTTTTAATATCGCCGCGCCGCACGAAACACCGAGAAGATGCGAAAAAAGTGAGTTAGGATGAGTTTGCAAACGTGAAAAAATCTGGGTCAAGTTGATTTTGACTCGAAACGAAAGGGAAAGGTCTCTTTGCCCGTCAAGCGCGTCTTCCTCTCTCCCTTTCCCCCTCTTCCCTTTCTTATTTTATTTTCTTGCGCGAAACGAGCTCCGGGACGTTTCAATCGTGAAACGTTGAGGCGAGAAAAATGCTCACCTACCTTTGACTGGTGGTCGTTACAGCGTTATAAAAAAGGAACAAAAGAGGGTAACTTCTGATTACGCCCCGGCAACGCGATAGACCGATATATGGGAAAGAAAGAATGTCGCGAAATCACGCAATCAGCGCGTCTTCGTGTCATTTTCGGGAAAAATAAAAGCGTAAAAATTTTAATTCTGTTGATACTCCGTGCAATGGAATTTATCGGATTTTTCATGGAAAACGATGAATGGTTTTTTTTTAAACTGCTGTTAATAAGGGTAAATGGTAACTATATATATCGGTTTCTCGTTGATAACTTACCTCCGTGGATGCGAAGTCACAGGCGAAGGTGAGAAGTATGAGCTGGCAAAGAAACTCGATTACCCAAAGGACCAGACAGATCAACATCCGCCATTGTCCCAGGTCCCACGAGGTGCTTATCATACGCTGGCTGACGAAGAAGAAGTCGCTCACGAGATGAAAAGTCAAGTTGCCCAGCCAGAGCAGGAGAGACCACGTGTAGAGGGAATTCAGATATTCGCTCGTAGCCATCAGAACGTTATGCAGACGTTCAATTTCCTGTCGCGAAAATTTCAGTCGCGAGAATCGTTTTTTTTTCATTGTTATTGGTATATTTGTTAAAAACTTGTATATAAACTTCCTTCGACGTTGTATGAAAATGTGTATTAAATTTTAGAAAATTTCATGCAGAAATAATTATTTTTCTGTACACCCACTAGTAAGAGTGTGCATGTTAAAAGTTGCAATTCTCAATAATAAATACTTCGGACCTATACAGATATATAATGTGTTCTAAAATTTTGCACAGATTATTTTGCATAATCAAAGAAGCTTCATTTGATTTAAAAAAAAATCAATATTCTTAACATCTTTAATGAAATTTTTAATATCATTTCTCTGTTTATTATACTTTACCTTGGTATCTACGATAGGACTGGATATTAACCAGCGAAAGGTTGAGGGCCCGTTTTTTTTGGCGATCTCGTTGAGATGATCGAAGCGCTGTCCAAGCAGCATCGCGATCCCGGAAAATTTGACGACGGACGCGCACGAACCGATATAGATGACCATATACTGGACATTCAACGACCAACTCTCGTTAAAGGCTATCATGCCGGATTGATTGATGGTCAACCACATCAATACGTTCGCCAATAATAAACACCACGAGTAGATACAAGTTTTCGTCTCCTTTCTTGGATATCCAAGGTTCTTGACGATCTCGTCGAAATCCTGTATTACGTTCCAAATCTTCACGAATTTGTCCCTCAGGATTAGAGTCATGATGATGTCGACTACCGTCACGAAATAATTGCATACTGCCTGTTAACAAGTTTTAAAAATGATTTTCTTGTTCAGCACATCACACATATCGTTTTCTAGAGAATTTTTCTTAAAAATTTGAGCAAATGTTCTTTAATATATGGTGCTCAATTTTAAAAATCACTCCAATTCACTCTGCTTGATAAAATATAAGATAAAAATGTAACCTTTCCAACTTCGGTGTGTCCGAGGATCGGCCCCTCCATCTCGGAGGAGGTGAAGCGCAACACGATGGTATAGATGATGTAGGAATAGAAGACGATGCAGACGTAGGAGAATATCGAGTTGACGCTCGAAGACACTAGCTCGTCCTCGTGAAACTCGTAAGGCGCCAGACCAAAAATTCTTATCGCGTACACAACGGGACATATCGAGGTGTAAAGCTCCGAGTCGGCCCCTCGGACGATCTTCCTCTTTATCTCTTTCTTCCCCGCCGGGTGAACTTTGTTGGAGCCTCTCACCAAGATTTCCGAGCGATCCAAAAGTTTCGGCTTCACTTCCACCATATTTTTCCTGGTCAAAAAATTAAATGGAGATCATAAAATTCAGAGGAGAACGTGGCGGAAAGAACGCGATGTTTTCGTGTATCCGCGCAGAGAGGCGTGTGCGCGAGGAGGGAGAAATAGCGAAAGATAAATCGTTGCGATGTATCTCTCAGGAGGCGAATACCGGCGAAGGCTCGCGTCCGACGGAAATGGAGCAACAAACGGCACGGCTCATCGTTATCTCCTCAAGAGCCAATATATGTACGCGTACAAGGATTTCGACGTTGACACTCCGCCCTCCGCGCTATTTATTTTCTTTTTCTGTTCCCGGGCCCGATATGTCGCGCTTATATATTTTTTTGCCGGTGAAGATTGAAGCGTCGTCGATCTTTTCCCGAATTTCGATAAATTCGCTCAAACAGGGAGGAAACATCGGGAGACAAGAAGCAGAGCAGACGATATTCGAAAAAGCTTTATGGGCAAATAATGATGAAGATGTCGTGGAAGGATTCGTGGCTTTTGCCGAGGAGGAGAGAACGAGAACTCGAATCCAAAGGATTTACGCGTGTTCTCTCCCTTGTTGCCGGAGCTGGATGAATTGTGTTGCAGGTGCTGTACATACGAATCGTGTATGGGAAATGGAGGAAGGACGAGAACTCACTCCCGAAGGAGCTGGAAGGAGAACGCGAGTGCTGAGAGCCGTTCCAGAAGGGTCATTAGTCATCTCTGTATTTCATGCCAGCATAACGTGCACGAGCACGTACAGACTTGGCTATTCTCTCTCTCCCTTTCTCTCGTACTCTCTCACCGAGCAAATGCTATTACGATAAATAATAAAATGGAGCGAAAGAGCGGCACGCGATTTTTTGAGAATCGTGTCAACAACGACACAGTCTGTTCGCTCATGATCGATCGTCTGTAAAGTTTTTCACTGTCCGAGATCTCTGGCAAAAATTTCAATTAAAAAATAAATGTTTGTGAAAGGCTCCTATTTACGATTTTTTTAAGTACGAGTCGCGTGAAAATCGTTTTTGTGACAACATTTCTTGAAAATTTATACAAATCTTCCTTGATTTTACGTTGAAATGTATATGTCAAATTTTGATGAAGCTGTATTATTTAGTAATCGAACTATTATATTTTTTTCAAAATCGTCCCTTTTTAAATGTTTTATCAGACAATTGTAAAAAGTGAATATTTTCATTACCACATGCTAGAGCCTTTTTAAATTTTGTATACCTGTTAATATGACATCAAAGGAGATCAGTATAAATTTTTAAGAAATTCTATCTCAAAAAAATGTCAAGTGACAATTTTACATTTACTTAACAAGTATAGCCAAATATTTGAATATATTGTGACATGATTATTGTGACAGTCAAATTAAAAAATTTCTTCTCAATTTGGTTACAAATTTACGAAAAAACAACATGCTCTAAATTTATAGTAATTCAAGGTGAGCTTTACTTGCAATATAATTAATGATTAAATGTTGAATATTATTTGACAGCTATAGGATAGGCAAAAACCTGAGGTCACTGGCCTTTTGCGCCAACAGTTAACGATGAATAACGATAATGTATTTTTTATGATCAAACGATCGAAAGTTTTATACCGTAATTCGCAAAGAAATCGACAGATTCTACTAACCGTAGTCATAAAAACGATCGTATCACAAAATATCTAACGACACAATATCCGTGACAAAATATATATATCCTCGAGGCAAAAAAACCACGACAAAATATCTGTGAAACTTTAATAAAATTTTAATACCATTAATTAAAAAACAGATAATTATGATCATACTTAACACCTAAAAAATAATATTTTATAGTTACAGTAAATATACAAAATCTTTTCGAAAATTGAGAGTGAAATAAAAAAGTAAAATTATTCAACTTCTTCTGAGGGATAGATCATAATTTGAAAATAATAAAGAAAAAAAAAAATTTGAATAAATTGCATGAGAATTTTGTGCAGCAAAAAGTAAGGCTATGAGGTAAATTGGGTAAAAGCAAGCTTATAATAATTTCAGAACTCACCCCTTTTATTTTCGCTCGGTAAAACATCCGTAAAGCATGGCGCACTGTGAAAATATTTTCCGAGATCCTCAAGATTCAAGATCAAGGGAGAAACATATCGGTGTTTCATCGAGGTAAATGCGGACTCTCGGCACAAGAAACGAAGACGAAATGGGCGAGTTTGCAAACCGGTAATTCTTCCCTGCGTCGACATCGCATTTTTCATCCCCTCGGTGCACTCGAATGAAGAGGGAAAAAAAACACGTGTCGCTAAATATTATTACAGGTTGGAGAAGCGGATGAATAATAGAGGAGGAGGAGAAACGCCGGGGAGTTGAAAAAGTGAACAAATGCTCAGGTATACGCAAACATGCTCCGAACGTTGGAAATGAGCGAGGGATGAGCGCCGTTTCGCGCGCACGAGAAAGGATTGACGCTGTATACCGTCGTCGCTGTCACTCGATAACATATCTCAAAATTCGCCGTAATGCACGGACGAAACGGTGGGAAAATCCGACAGTGTTTACACTTTGTTCCGACTTGTTATTGTTTATACGAGTTCTTTTTCCTCCTACTTGCGAACGATCCAACACATCGCCGACAAACTGCACACAACTATAAATGCACGGTGAAAAATTCGTACGCTTTTATTATTTATTTCTCTTATATTTATTATTTTATATTATTTCATTTATTATGTATTTAATATGGATCTATTTTTTTTCTTCATTTTATTATAGTCTTCATTTTTATCCTTTTTCATTTATTTTATATTTATGTAAAATATAGTTTTTATTATTTTGAATACCATTCTATCTGAATATCTATTTTAATTTGCATATATGTCATTTGAATTGTCCGTATAAAATTTCGGTGACGATGAAATATTTCGCCTATAAATACTAATTTTTGTTGAAAATTTTATATTTTTGACGAGTTTAAGGAATGAGCGGGACTACGACCAAAAAATTCAAGGATAATAATTCTTTAACATATTTTCTTGGAGTAATAAAAATTCCGAGGGGAAATTCCAGTATAAAAATTCTAAAGAAGTTCTTCAAGTTTGGAGCGCGTTTATTTGTGATAATTATAATATTTGAATAATATGGTTATTCGAACGAAAAGGTAAAACTTTTCGAACGTGTAATTTTAATGAAATTGTTTGTTTCTGCATTTATATATCTGGGTCGTTAGTGGCGTTGATTCGCCTTTATTGGCTTTTACTTTCTCATTAATTTTACACGGTATTTTTATTTCACTGAATACGCATTTTCGCTCATTATTTTAATTGTTACGCGTAGAAACAGAAGGTCTTTACGTTGAAAGGAGCATGTTTATTTTAAAAAATTAGTATTCGAAAAGTGATAGCGCGGCGAAATATGTAAAATTTGTTGAGCGCGTAATTGGAAAAAAAATCTTATTTCAACATTTTTATTTGTTTCATCCACCGCGCGTGTACGAGCTCGTGGACTTTTATGGCCCATTCTCCTTTCTGGTATTTTTTAATATAATTTTTACGTGACGAGAGTTTATAGCGAGCGACGCGGGAATACGCTCGGTGGATGGCAAAATGGGTCGTTGACGTCGCTGTAGCGCCCGAAGAAATCATCGCCCTCCTCTCGCCATACACTGAATGAACCTTCAAAAATTATCTCTCCTCCCTTCCCACTCTTTTCTCCTTTATTCTCGTTTACAATTACCATAAATTTGGAGTCGCTGCTATTGCTATAGACTATACATTTGCGCCAGAGCCAAAACATATCCCCCGAGGGAATTTTTAACCTTTTTGCATATAACGACAAAAAAAGCCGAAAATAGCTCGATTTCGGAATAGGCGATTGAATAACGCCAAGAGTTTCATCGTCTTATTATCTTTGGACTTATTTGATCTGTATATTCTTGGTAGCATTTGTTTTCGACAGTTGCTATCGAGTGACAGAAAACGTCAGAGCGAGATTGAAAATCTTACCGTTGCGAGGCTTACGACTCAATCGGAACAATCTTTTATTCCAACGTAATGAACGGAGCGGAAAAATGTCCGCGGGAAAAGTTTTAACGAGGACATCGAAGTCAGCGTCCGGCTCGACGTTGGAACTCAAGAACGAATTGCTCAAATGGATTTGCGAGAGACACGCGACTAACGGACCACTTGACAGAAAACGTCTTCGTGACAAAGCTATGGAATTGGCGACTTCCCTCGGTATTCTCGGTGAGCCAAGAGCTTCGGGAATTAACTCATTTTTCACACTTATCCAAATACTCCGGGTTCAGAATTGCACAAATAATGAAATTCCGCCTTGTGGGCCAAATGAAAAGTGAGGAGAGAGAAAAATTGACTTCTTCGAATAAAATAATAAAAAAATCTTGAAATAAATTGTCACTTGATTCCAAACTTCTCTGTAAATAAGAAGACACAAGAGTACCAAGATTCCAAAGAATAAAGAAAAATTGATTTGTAAAATCTTTTTTTCTCTTATCGGGAAAAACTTTGGTAAAACTCTAGAAGTCGGGCTCATCGTCAAGAGGGAAGAGGGGTGATTTTTTTTTGTTCAAAACTGTTATAGGGGTGTACAAATAAGTAAATTAGCTCGGCGGAAACAATAAAAAATATTAATTAGACATATTTTTTAGATAAATAATTAAGATAGAATAATAATAATAATGAAAGATAGATAATAATGAAAGTAAGATTTGAACAAAAAAAAATCACCCCCCTTCCGTCTTGACGATGAGCCCGACTTTTAGAGTACTCAATCTACATATGTATGTAAACATTATCCATTAAAATTTAATCATTTTTGTAAAATATCAAGGTGAAAAAACCCATTCATTAATAACAAATGTAGAAAAATGTATTAAAATATATATATATATATTTTTGTAAAAATAAAAATAAAAAGTTGTCAAAAATAATTTTAAATAATATATCATTGTAGAGCATTGTAAAATGAATAAATTTGCCGTTTAAACTTTTGCCGTATCTACTTTAGTTTTGAAGATATTTAAAAAAACCGAAAAAAATCACCGATTTTTCGGAATTAATTTCACCCCTTAAATATGCGAGTGGGCCACTCCCTTTTTGCGAGGGTTTATACTTTGATGTGAACTACAAATAGTAATTTTTTGGACCTAGGTTGTGGGGGTATAGTAAGGTAAACTTCCTTGTGAGTGACGATGAGTTTCCTAATCGTCGTGAAATTTTTATACTACGTTTAATTATTTAATAATATGCAGAATTTTCCAAAATTTCATCAATTTCGATTTTGAACACAGCATTCTTAAATTTTTTAAAAGATAATTTGTTGAATAACTATATGAACGTTCAACATTGTGCTACGATGCTAAAACAGTTTGAGGTGACAACTGTACTAATTATTATAGATGGAATTATACCTTGTTTTATGATAAAAATATTGGTTATAAAATAATCAGCATAGTTGTCACTTTATGGTAAATCGTGACAATATCTTAATTTAAACATGGTAATTTTTCTCTAAATTTTGCATACACTTGCGCGCGATGCCGACGAATGTTTGTGCAAATGAAAAATAAAATGATCTCCCACGAGGGCCGAATAAATTTCATGGCTGCGGAACGATCACAAATTTAAAAAAAAATGATATTCCGGTTCGGCAGGTTTCAAATGTTCGGAGAGCTGGTTGACGATATTTTTGAAGAAAAACGGCTTTTGTCCGAGCCTGACGAGCTGCGAGGGTCCGAAATTCGCGGATTTCCGAAAGTGGATCGAGCTGATGAGGCCGGTGATAAGCCAGTACAGACACAAGGACCTGTTCATCGTGGACGAGCTCGTGATGTACTCGAATTATTTGCCATGGCGGATGCGGGAAGGTACGGAGAGGCCGGACGAAATATTGCATAATCAGAACGACGCGATTCGTCTCGGTCCGGAGAACAAAAAGATCCGAATTCTGCTGTGCTGCAATTCCCGGGGAACGGAGAAGCTCGAGCCGTTGATAAGCAACGCGAGCCTGTCTTGCGAGAATCCGGACGAGGACGAGTGTTACATAAGCGACGAGGATTTCGGCAACTGGCTCGAAAAGTTCGAGCGGCGAATGACGAATTGCGACCGTAACGTATTGCTCGTTCTGAGTCGAGACAGAATTCGCTCGCTGCGGAACGTTCGCTCATCGAGCAACGTCAAGATGCTCTTCCTTCCGAGAGACTTTCCGGCGAGCCTGCTTCCCCTCCGCGGCGACGTCTTCCACTGCCTCAAAATGGTCTACCGCTCGCGGTACGTCGAGTTCATTCAGCAGGTCGGAAGCAGCCTCAACGGCGAGTGGACGAGCAAGAGGATCGTCGAGACGATATTCGAGGCTTGGATGGATATCCCCCGGGAGCTAATCGTCTCCAGTTTCCAGAGAACCAAGTTCCGGGAGGACGAGTCCTTCCTAAAGATCCACTGCTCCGACTGGGACCGTCTCCAGACGGGCATGAGCTTCCGAAAGTACGTTACCTTCGACGACGACCTGACGGATACCTGCCGAGCGTTCGACCGGCGTTTCTCCAGCGCGGAGACTCGGTACAATCTTCGAAAGAGCGAGATTCCCACCGTCCAGCTGAACGACGGCAGCTTGTCCCTCGTCGAGGCCGTTTACGAGGAGAAACGCGACGATTCGTCCCGGGAACGGGACTCCGGGACGACGGACTCGACGAGACGAGCCAACACCCCGATCGTGAGGATCGATCGGAATTTCGGGAAAGCCGGAAACCCGGATGAGCACGACCGAGAAACAGGAGGCTCACCGGGCAGGGATTACGAGGAAGTTAACTGGAGATTGGGAGAATCAGATTCGAGCGTGGCGAATTTCCCCGGGGAAGCCGGTCCGAGCGGAAGAGCGAGCCGCGGCTCCCAGGGGACTCCGAGAGGCTCTGCCGGATCTGTGCGCGATGACGAATTGCGACTGAAGATCCTGAACGCGATTGAGATGTGTGCCGAAACGAGCACGAGCGATGACGGCCAAAATGCGACTTTCAAGAGACCGCCGAGCAAGCAGAGTCCCGAGGACGAGCCTCTTCAAAAATTGCCTAAATCCGAAGACTGGTCCCGATGTTACGAGAAGAGTTTCGTCTTCGGACCGGAAACGACGACCGCGAGCCCGGACGTCTCCGATACCTTTCCCACAAGCCCTACCGACCAGTCACCCGGTAGAAACTCACTCAAAGCGAAGTCACCGAGAGACTGAGAAACATCTCTGCACCGAAGACAACGAGCAAATTACAGAGCCCCTCTTGACGAAAGACGAAAGATTTATAGCTTCGATGAGGACGCAGTTATTTTCTTTCAATCAGGATAACCGCAAAAGCATTGTCCTGGCTATAATTAAAAGCACAAAAAAAGATACAGAGACGAGCTTAATCTCCCGCGACATCGGATGAAAACAATAATTTTCGAAAACCTCCGTGACGTCGGCGATTCCCGAAAAAAAAAATTCTTCAACAAATATACACACCATCAACGAATATATATAAAAAATACGAACTTTTTGGCGAAATGGGGGATTCATGTTAAAAACTGTAAAAGTTAAACGAAAGGAAAAAAAAAAAAAATAAATACAAAAAATACAAACTTTTTGGCATCATTTGTTATAATTAAAAAATCAACTTTCTCACTGGCACTCGTATTTTAGTTTTTTTTTTTCTTCTTTTTTTCTTTCAATTTGTCATTTATGGAGCGGAGAGATAATCTATCACGGGAGCATCGGGAAGCGAGAGACTGGAGGGGGGGTTTAAAATCGTTGGCTAAGGACAAACGTCGATAGCCGAGAGTCTGAGACGTACACGCGGGGCGCTCCTTCGGAAACTTCGATCCTGAGTCATGGACTCTCCTCATCGTAAAACGTATCTTATCGTCGAGCGTAAATTTATCATCGAAACTCGAGTTCTCCACTCAGAATGCGCAATTAATCTTCCCTGTCATCTCCGTGTACTATTTCATGCTACACTCACCACAGACACTTGTCACTATCAATTTAATTTTTCGAGCCGTTTTAAATCTTCGCCCGAGACAAAATTTCTCGAAATAAGGGACAAATTGAATCAATTCATCATATATTTTATTCATTTCATTAATATGGTAGTAATTGTAATAATAATTGCAATTTCAATAATATTTAATAATAATAATAATATACAATAGACATTATGTTCGTTATCCATGATTCCCATTTAGCGTGTATTTCGACTTCAAATTGTTCAGTCACCATATTTATTTTCCTTCTGTTTATTTGAATAAAGATTTTCTATATCGTCTCGTCTTTACTGTTTTCAACTTGTCTCACTCTTCGCTCTCACCTTCTCGTTATCATCATTTTCTTTTAATAATATTTTTACATCCTCGAGCTCAGTCACAACGCTTGTACAAACCATCCTATACATACATAACATACAGCTCAATTTAATACTTCTGTTCAACTTTAACACTAAACTCTCGCCCGATCTGTTTTTTTTTCACCTTTCAGCGCGGTACAGCGCGTTCGGTCGCTCTTCGCACCTCTCTTCTCGATCTTTTTTAGCCCGTTCGCTCACCTTGCACCTACTCAGCATGTATGTCTTGTATACTTATTATCAACTATTTCCCATGTACGAACCTTCGTCAGACGCTTATTCCTCATTGCCTCTTCGGGAATTTTTCATTCTCTCACGTTTTCGTTAATTCACTTTGTGAATTACAATGGTAATTAATTAACGCACAATGATTAAATAATTTAACGGACAGAAATGAGAACGTAAAAAAAAAACAAAATCTGGACAATAAACGGCATAAATTGAAGGAAGTCGTCGATACTCTATGATTTATTTTTTTTTCTTTTTCAGCGGTATACGCATGCTTCCAATTTTATGTACAATTAAAAAAAAACCCTATGGTATAGTCGCGCTCGGGTTCACAAAAAAAACAGAAAATAGTAAACAGAAAAACGTGAATAAAACGAAACGAAACAAATTTTTTTCCCAATATTTCTAGCGGAATGTACCTCATGATTTTTTTATCTTTTTTTAATTTCGCGAACGAGAAGGCAACGCTCGCCCTTTGGCATTCTACTTTCGTCGTATAAATAACATATAGTTCGTTTACAGTGCTCTCAGCATGACTTTTTACTTCTTCGGTCGTTTCGCGACGATGAGAAAAGGAAAAATAAAAACGTGGCGGGGAGGGATGAATATTCGCGGTCCATATCGATATCTTGATATCGCTGATAGTTAACGAGCGGTCAATGCACCATTATAAAATGTATGAGAGCTCGACGTAAACTTGGACAACCGCCGTAATCGCGCGGAGCGTTATTCACGTTACGAGCGCATCAGTCGATATTATCGATTATTCCGAATCGTCCCCGGTCCGTGGGCGATTATCGGGGTGGATATCTGCTCCTCGCTGGGATTCTCGCCGACTGATCCTTCGCATCTGCCGGGTTATACATCATTGGTCCCTGTATAATTTTCCAAACAAAATAAGCGAAATCCGCATTATTTCATAATACATACATTGTAAATAAATTGAAACAAAATGTAGATTATTTTGCTGAAAGCGGAGTAAATGATGCTTTGAGGAACGAAAGCCCATAACCAGAATCGCGAAATTGTATTGCCGAAAGCCTCTGGACCGTGTTTCATGAAATGATCTCAATGGTAAGGCGTAAACCCCGCATTGATTACACAAGTCTACACGAAATTTGGTCTGGGTTCTGAATGTGAAATTTTCATTTTTTTACGTAATAAATAAAGGGAAATACAGTTATTTTGGTTAAAGTTTGTTTTTGTAAAAACCAGAATGATACTTTGAATTTTAAGAAAAATTACCTATTTTCTAACAAATTTATTGCAAATTAGAAATAAAAAATGTTAGTTTTGCAATCAAATTGTTTTTATTTGTAAATAATTATTAGCAATAGACTAAAAAAGCAAAAAACTAGAAAAAAAGATTAAAAATGAATATTTTTTGTACTTTATCAATGTTTTTTAATGTCATGATAGACTTAGAGCCGTATCATTTTTTTTTCAAAATATTGATGCTTTCGAAACCTATTTCAAGTTTAAGTTGCAGTTTTTTAACTTTCTGGAATATTTTTAGAGTTAAAGAAGTTGTCAAGTAATCGCCATATGATAAAATTTCTTATTCCTTTTTCTCATGTTTAGAGTTGGAATAAGGGAAGTTGAGATATTTTTTGTTCAAAACTGTAATTTTTTGACCCTGTGTCATTAAAAAATCTTGGTAAAACTGTAAAAGGCAAACAGACATTCAGTATTATGCTCTACGTTGATCATAGCCACTTGCCATCATTTTATTTCAAAGTGCTACATCTAACTGCGCGTACTATTAACCAAAAGCTTCAAAACCCACTTCTCGATATAAATCAGACAAAAACAAACTTTATAAGTTTAAGGCAGTACCAAAGATTTAGCTTCTTTTCGATGCATATAATGAAAATCTATGCATCTAAAGAAAAACCCAAAAATTCATTTTTTGTAGACTTGTGTTAAATTTCTTGTAAAAGGAAAAGTATTAGACAAGACCGAAGTAGTAAATCGACCTATTTGTCAGAACGCGCCAATAACATATTTTTTTTAGTGACAAAAATTATTCACATTGAGAATTGAATCGCGTCGTAAATAAATTTTTATTACTTTTATTAATACGAAGTAGGTAGCTCGACCGAAAAAAATCAGACGTAAATAGAATGTACTGAAAATTCGGTTACCTTCGTATGTTGGTGAAGGCGCGGATCCCTCATTGTGTATCTCTGTACCTCTCGCGATAGTGAACTGGTCGAGCTCCAACGAGAGAGCTATGCCGATATACAACACAACATTTTCCTCTCAAAGACTGATACAATGAGCCAAGCTGATCTCGCACTTCACAAAACCGATACGTCATCCACGATTTAGCATTGAATGATGAATAATAATAATAATAACCTTTTGCACCGTTCGAAAATCGGTATTGTGAAGCTCGAGATACGTTCGTCGTGACAGTGAATACTTAAAAATACATATGATGTAGTGTGTCGGATAAAGCGTGTAAAATCTTTAATTTGATGGAGTATGCGAAAAAAACGTGCCAGAAATAGAAATAAAGGAAGAAGTGTCACAGGCATGCATTTTTTGCGCTCACTGCAAGCATGCAAATAATTTCTTTCGTCATCGAGATAGCGAAAATTCGACACGAACGTACCAATCGTGTCTCCATGTTCGTTCCTCGTATCATTTCTAGCAACTACGAATTTGGGCAAGCTTTTTTTGGGCTACGGATCAAATTCTACGAATGCTTCGGGCACGATAGGAGAACGAAAGCTAGACTCGCACTTGCAAACAAAATCTGCGTGTACGTGATAAAATTTATAAAGAATCCTTACTATTGGCAATATTTGTTATTGGGCTATGTCATTCTGCATCCCCGACTGCTTGCGGAATAAAGTGGAAAGACAGAGAAACATAAATAATGTTGAATATTTGCACATTGCAAAAATGGAAAAGAAACAAAAGTTGATATTCTTAAAAATAAATTTTTCAATATTTCAATTTGTACGATCTATTGTTACTACTGTACGAAAATAATGAACACCGAGTGACGAGGTAAAAACATACAAGGTTCGAAATACACAGGAATGAATGGGAGGAGAAAATGGAAGGGAAAAAGATTCAAGCTCTATAAAACATTCTGCAGCCACAGAGCTAATTGAGTTTTTTTTTAGGAATCTATAAAAGGTGGAAAGTGAGACAAACGGAGTAAGATCGACAGAACGGAGGAACTGTTTTTGTAATATCGTGTACGCCGTGTCGTTTATTTATCAACAGAAATTGATTACGGGACTGTATATAATTGATGAAAATTTGGCTTACCCCTTGATTGCCGTTGTCCGGAGCCGCTGGCGCCGCGACGGTTGACGGTGTGAGAAAATCGACGGGTGCAGCTGGATCGTTAACTAAAATATTGAAACGTTTTGTTACACTCACTTGTGATTTAACTTGGATTTAAATAACACATAAATATTTACGAATAAGTTTAAAAAAAAATTCGTTCGCTAACCTGGAGCTGGAATAAATAATTGCGGCGAGGAGGCGGCCATGGGAACAAGCGGAGAGCCCGTAGCTGGCGTCGGCATGCTCGTGTTCATCGCGCTCGATTTGTTTCCACTAGGATTCATGACGTCAATATAATTCGCTCGCATATTGCGTCCCTTCGGGAGCTTGAACATGTTACTTCCGGTGACTAATTTGGTGCTGTTTGCTGGAGCCGATTGATCGATACTCGCGCTGATCTGCGATGACTGTTGCTGTTCATGCTGTTGCCCTGAGCCTGTTACTTCCGGTTGGCTCGCCTTGAAACTCATGTCTGACGCTTTCGGCGGTGGCGCGAGCTTCGTCGAGGCCGTATCCCCGCTCTCGTCCTTATTCGTCCATTTATTTGCTACAGGATCCCACACGATCTACATGAATAGAAAAAAATGAAGAAATATTATTCAGTGTGACAAAAAGCGTGAAAAAACGTTTCTAATTTCTCAAGTAAAGCAGAGTTAACTCGAATGATAACGGGGGGGAAAAAATAGTATCTCTGTTAGTAGATTTGCGAGCTGCTTGTTAATCACCCGATTCGGGAGAAATAATACTGGCCTGAGACCCGTCGGATCTTAAGACAATGCTCGATCTACCACGAGAACCATGTTGCGGCCTTAGTGACAGAAAACATACGAACTGTCGTACTCTTCCATTTATTATTGATATATTATTGTTTTAATATCGACAATTAGTTTCTGAGAGATATTTCAGTGTGAAGTTTCTCGTTACAAGTGTTAGCGGAAAATTTTCTTGATGAGATTCGACGTGGGACTCACCGTTGGATTACTGTCGTCCGGCAAAATCATTTGGTTCTTCGGTTTGGGGGTTAGCTTGCTGAAGAGACCGCCGAACCAGGAACCGCCCGCGTTCGTGTTTTTCTTCTCCGGCGCCTTCTCCGCGGATTTCTTCTGCTCCGCAGACGATTTCGCAGCATCTCTGGATGGTTCGAGCGCCTCGAGTTCTTTCAGCGGATCGTACTGCTTCCCCGAAGACGGGGCCATCGAGATCGTCGGCGCTGGCTAGAATTTTAAATACGATTCATCATCGCAAATATTTCCAGGCAAAGCTCGTCATCGGCCACCGTAATGCTTCGAATATTTCAATATTTATCTCAATGTTATACTCGATTATTCGTTACAGTGAGCAATGACGAACTTTGCACTTTTCTCATAGATTTTAATTCTACTTGTTCATTCATCGGACAACCTTATGCTATCGAGTTAAGATATTGTAAACGTTTGTTTTTCAATGACTCGTATATCATTTATTTCACACGTTTGCAATCGATCGCTAATATGACAAAAATTCTTATTTACATAATTGATTTTCAACATTTAATGAACGAACGATAAGCAGGCGGATTACAGTCGAGTAAAAATAGTACGAGTAAACATTACAGGAACGAATATTTAAATTCCATTGATGAGATTCTTCGAATCTCGTAGCTCGTCTGAGCGTTCTTAAAAATAAAAAACAAAATTCCACAATTTTTATTCGTCTTGATCGATTGTTGGCACATTTTTCGAAAATGCTCATTCGAAGTCAACTGGACAATCAATCTCGAAAGTTTTGGGCACATTTTTTGATATAATTTGGGACTTTTGAGGGCTTATAGATTTCGGCGATTCCTTGGAGCCGTAGGGTGCGTCAATAGGAAATGTGCCACCGAAAATTAGAGGCTTCCGAGTGAAAGCCTCGACGCTCGTTTTTTCGTCGTGTCGCGACCATGCGTCGACCGTGTCGCAAATAACGTCCTTTCGTCTCATATGCGGAGCGACTCGGACGATTCTTTTTTCCGAAAAATCACAGTACTCGAGGAAACTTTTGCCATTCTTGATCTCTCGTCCTTTATCCTCTGGCTTCCGATGCGACGGGCTCGACGGAGCAATAAGATCGAAATGCTTCATGCTTCCAAATTGTATATCCAGGTCCGTCGTTTTTTCTTCGACTCGACCGGAGATCTTTTCGTCCCCGTTGTTGCCGTTATCGTCGTCGTCGTCGTCGTCGTCGGTTTCCTGGTGTGAAATGCTTTTGCTTCTCGGCTTGCATTTGAGGAAAACAGGCGGCACAGCCGACGGCGGTTTAAGAAATTTTTGATCGATTTTCCTCGATCTCGGAGTCGTCGCCGGATTTTTCACCAGAGCGTTTATGCTCGGATACGAGCCTGTGATTTTTGGATATTTCATCGTTTTTGGCGATTTATCGAATTTTTCAAGCGGCGAGCGTCTCGACGTGTCCGAGATCGAAGACTCGAGACTCGGATTTTTGTTGCCCACGATCCAACCGATTTTTCGTCGACGCAACGTGCCTACGTTATTCCCCTCGTGACTCGTTAAATCGTTTTTTCCCTCAAATCTCGTCTCACGTTTTGGACTACTTACTTCGGGTGTTGGTGACGTTTCCTCCTTTTCCGACTGCCGTCCAGTCGCGAGCATGAATAAACAAGCCAAACACGTTATTAGGAGACATTACGAAAGCACCAAATATGGCCCTACACTTTTATTTATATTTTTTAAATACTGGATCGACGCGACTGAACCGACCTTCGGGAGTCATAACCTTTGGATGAAAATCTTCGAACGGGGCATTTTGGAAGAAACAAGGACGCGAGTAGGGAAAAAAAACTAGCTCACCTCGTAGTTCCAATTTGATTGTTGCTGCGTCGAGTCAACGTCCGTCTGCTCGGTCTGATAGTGCGACTGTTGCGAATGTTGCCATTCGGAGCTATTGTAATCCTGATTTTGATATTCTTGCTGCAAGTAGTTTTGTTGGTTCCAGTACTCCTGTTCCTGTGGCTGATTGTAAGGATTGCTCTCGACCTTTCCACGAGGATAGAGGGAATTCTGGTCGTACTGTTCCTGGATGTTGGCAGGAAGGGACATGGGCTGCCAATCCGACTGATGGTGCTCGTCGAGGCCGGCGACCTCCATCATCGAGGCCGGAGCTTCGTTGTAACTCGTTGTATCGACTCTTGGGACTCCACGAGCGTGGGGAAGGACGTCGTTGCTCTCTTGCTCGCCCAAAGCAAAATTTTCCCCATCGGTCCTTTGACTTCCGGGATAACATTGCACTATTTCGCCGGTCCGACAAAGAGCAACGACCTCCGCGAGATTGTTCAGCCAGACGAGACTCGCCGCGTCCTCCACAGAATCCTTGCAGACCGGGTCGTGGTATTTGATCCTGTCGCCGAGAGTGTAGACCTCGTTTATGAAGGACGCTTTGTATTTAACCGGATCATTGACTATATTGACCGCAATCTGTTCCAGATACAAGAGCGCTTTCTCCATCAGTCCGTAATCGACCATTTTCCGGGCAGACTCGAATTTAAAGGTCTGAAGATCGACGAGTGTGAAACCAGGCTCGCTCAGGTTCCTCGCGTACTCGTAAATCTCCGTCAACATTATCGCTTCGGGAGTTACGAACTCCTCGTACGGCCTCTGGTGATTCGAGCCGATAAGGACGAGCTTGACGCCGCTCGCACCGTAGGGACCGAAGTCCAGTTGAGCGAGAACGTAGCAAAAGTGAGCGGCGTGAATATCGCCCCGCGATGCCAGAGTATCACCTAGTTGAGTTATCGAACGGCGATTTATTTCCGGATTTGCCGACGTGTTCGATATTATCATCGCCAAGTGCGGTCGCCAATCATCCCATTTTGGATCCGAAACGCACTGCAAAAAGAATTTCATTCTATAAGTAAATTCATTGAATTATGTCAGATTTTAATCCACAATTAAATTTTCGGTGACCAACCGTAACACTGGCTGGGACACGTCCGGAGTGTAGTTGATAAAGAGTCTGCAGGGGATCTTGGGCTGGAAGACTGTTCGCGAAACGAGTCATGACAGAGGCGTGAGTGCGTTTGTCTAGTTTACTCGCCAGGAACAGCGCGTGACCCCACAGGCCTTCGGTCATCGCATATTCTAACGAAAGATAAATAATGCAATTATTTTGACTCGAGTGTGTCCCTGACGAGGAAAAATCTGCGAAGAAGAAACTTACCTAACGCTTCTTGAACGAGACCGTAAAGCAACGTGTCTCTAAACTCATCAGTCATTTGTTCTACTGTTTTGCGTTGCTTAACAGGTTCGAGCACTTCGGATCCTGTAGCACCGTCGTGAATAGAACCTTCACCGCCAGTACCGCCAGATCTCTGCGATATCGTCGATTCGCGGCGTACCGGTTCGTGCATTCCTTTATTGTAAGGATAAGTTTCCTTGTTTCTGAGCAATAGCTGAGCAATATCGACTCCGACGACGTTCTACAATAAAAAAAAACAGATTAAAATTCAATTTTAGTGCAATACTTTTGTCCAGGTAATGGACACATTTAATTACCCCGTTCTGTTGAATTAGCATAATCATGAGCTCGTAGAGGAGAATGTAAGACGCTTTATCGATGAGTTCGTCATTCACGGCTGCTTTCTTTATTTTCGATTCGCAGTACTCGATTATGGTCTTTTTGTGCGTCACGCCCCTGTTTGGTTTATGAAGTAAATGAGTTAATAGAGACGTTATTTTTACGCTCGAGATCGTAGATAGTGCAATTACACTTGCTTAATGAGAGGTCCTGGATAAGCTCGAAGTTCTCGTGCTAAGGGATCGTGCTGGAGATGATAGTCCAGACGAAGAATGTCGACCTTGGCTCGTTCCCCATCGGCTGGATAGCACGCGTGGACATGAAGCAATGATCCAATCGAAAGAGAACCTGTTAAAAAATTACATTTTTAAAGCTCGCACCTCTTAATCCTCGTAATTATTTGTATTTTTGAAAAAATAGCTCTCTTACCAATGACATGCGAAGTGGAGAATTTCGTCGGCGTCAAACGAGATGAAACGATTCTAGAATCTTCGAGTACCGACAATTCACCGAGTGTTCGTTTTTCACTCGTTGTTGTTCTATAAAATTGAAATTTCATATTTTACAAAATTTTCCTCTTACTGCTTAGATCGAATGTTTGAACACGTAAGCTTGAAATATAAGAATGTATGAATTTAAACTTTGATGGCGTACGACAACTTCTAGCTTACAATTTGAATTTGTGCTCAACACACTGG
This sequence comes from Cremastinae sp. A BG-2022a, assembly GCA_030522545.1. Taxonomy (NCBI): domain Eukaryota; kingdom Metazoa; phylum Arthropoda; class Insecta; order Hymenoptera; family Ichneumonidae; species Cremastinae sp. A BG-2022a. Next base: position 41,916 of record JAPYYW010000361.1, on the reverse strand, counting down.
GGGTTTTAGTTTTTTAGAGCGATTAATTTTTTTTTCTGCTCCTTTAAAATTGAAGTGAGGATCTTGAGAAGTACGTCCCAGATTGTCAAGCACAAACGAAATAATTTACTTTCGAGCCGAGCTACAAGAAGCGTATCTCGGACTCTCACCGATCCACGTATCGACAACTCGAGCGTCTTCGACGCGGAGGACTCTCGACATATCTCGGATATCCGAAATACGGGATGTACAGTGACTTGTTTGGTGGGTTGAAGTGAAAACTTGGATTCGCGAACATTCTGGTCATGCAATCGTCATGATTTTGAATAAAATAATTAAAGTACATCGCGACTTTGAGGAATCGCAAATTTTTCACCTGTCTTCGCAGGAGCTTCGACCGGAATGGACGCTCGCACGATCTTCCTGATAGTTCGATCCAACTCCCCTGACAGCTTGCTGCGGATGCTGGCTCGAATAATATTTGTGATACCATTCTGTATACGCGGCAGGATTCGTACGTCGAAGATTCTCGAGATAAGAGTAATAATTTGCATTGTAGTTCGCACCATAGTCATATCCGTTGTAATTAGCTGTAAAAATGAAAATTGATCATATTATATGATGAAATTATGAAATTTCGTTTCAGAGAATTTGGGTAATGTTTTCGTACGAACCATTGTAACCGTAGTAAGGATCTCTCGCTCGCATGTAATAATCTCTTTCTCGATCGTTGTAGGATGATCTGCTCGAAGGTCTGGAACTGGAAAAAACAATGAAATATGAAATATTACAAATTATTTGAAAGTTCTCTTCACGGTAAAAACAATAAATTTAACCTTCGGCTGTAAGGATCGTCGTAATAATCTCTCCGAGACGGAGGATCCCGAGAATCGTAATCGTCATAGCGTCTCGGTCGTCGATCGTCCCTTCTTCGCTCGGGATAATCACGATCGCGCGGATCCAATCGAGAATAACGCGGATCAAAGTCGCGAGGTTCGCGCTCTCGTCGTCGAGGATCGTCGATCCGGTCTCTTCTTCGATCGTCGACTCTTCGTCTGTCACGCTCGTCCAGGTCGTCCTTCGGCCTGCCGCGACGATCAGGATCGTCCCGCGCATGTCTGTCGAGATCGTCGCGGCTAGTTTGCCTACGATCTCCTTCTCTGTACGAACTCTCCCGACGATCCAGATCTTCTCGCGAATTGTAAGCGCGATCGTAATCACCGCCACGTCGACGGTCGTAATAGTAGTCGTCGTCGTATTCGCGATCTCGTTCGTAGCTATAAAAATAAAAGAAATTCGAAAAATAAGTTTTTGTCTTGAATTATATCGAAAAGTAGCATGTTTGAAATACGCTACTTTTAGTAAGCAGCGTCAATATGTAATTTTGAAAAAAAAAAAAACTTTTACTGATGCTTACTAAGGTCCTTTTCGATCGTAATCGTATCGTCGTCGATCGGTGGGACTTGGCTCGCGACGACGTTCCCGGCTCTCGTCCCTGCTGTTGCCAGATCCCTCGTCATCGCCGTCCTCGTACGAATCGCGACGATTGGGTGGTCCATTGGCGCTGGGAGTTTCACCGACCGAGGCACCGACAGCTTCCTCTCGCTTGTTCCTGGATTCGTTCGTCTGTTCCTGATATGTTGTCGAGACTAAAAAATGACCACACCGCAAGAATATTTAGGAATACTATATTTTAACTGAAATTTTACTCGGATAATCATTACTCGAATCGAACTTACGGATTGACAAGCCAACTTCTTGCGATCCGGTAACGACTCTGGTGTTGCTTCTGTCCTCTGCGACCTGGACCGCTTCGCTGGGCGATGCTCCTCCAGGAATTTGACGGAGGCCGCTGTCGATCGTTATTGGGGATTCTTCGGTGGTTGTGCCGCTGCCAGGAACTTCGCGAAGCTCGCTCGTCTCTGTTACCGCGGATTGCGTTTGAGCGCGTTCCTCGCCGGACGGATCGTTGCGAGATTGCGACGGTGGCAGTGATCTTTCCCGTCCGGAAGGATCGTTTCGACGCTCGAGAGTCTCGCTCTCCGGTCTCGGGATACTCGTCAAAGTTCTCTCCTGCCCGGACGGAACGTCCCGACGCTCCGTCCGCTCTGGCAAACTTCTCGGCATTATTAGGGCCTGTCCGGTGGGATCGTTCCTCCTCGGATCGGCGACGACGCGCGGACTCGATTGTATCTGTTGTTCCTGTCCCGTCGGATCGTCGCGGTTCCTGCGAGCGTCGCTGGAACTTGATTGACCAGGAACTTCCCGCAAAAACGGTATGTCGTTCGGTACCTCGTCGTTCTCGTCATCCTGACTCGGCGGTGTCAGCTCGTGCTCCGCATGAGAATCCGTAAGCTCTCCAGTCTCGAGAAACGTGTTTCTGTCGTTCGAGGCGAACTCGTAATTTTCCGGCGTCTGCTGTTCGCTCTGCTGAATCGTTTGCGGCACTTCCAGGTTGCTCGCTTCCTGCCGGACATCTCTGCTGGTCGCGACGTCTCTCGACGATGCGATCGCGGGCTTCTGATCATTGTCCAACGTTTCTCGATTTATTGAATCACGAGAACCATAGATATCTCGCTCCTGCGTGACCGGAGTCACAACTTCCAGATTAACAAAGTCCGTTGATTGTTGAATGTTTTCGTAATTCTCGACATTCTGCTGCTCGGGATTCCATTGTTGCTGATTCGACGGTGGCAGTCTCGAACGTTCGCTGCCGTACCAGCCAGTTGCGATCTGTTGCTGCGACTGCTGCGAACTCTGGTTGTACCACTGGTCGTAATTCGTTTGCGGAGGGACCGATTCCGGTATATTTCCAGAATGCCCCGGGTAGCTCGGATGAACGGGAACTTCCGGAGCCGGCGTATCGAAGTGAGCCTCGACCTGCAAGTGTTCCGGAGGACTTCTCAACGTCGGCTGTACCGTAGTGCTCTTTTCTGGGGATATTGGCTGGCTGCTCGGATACGAGGTGCTCGTTTGAAGCTCGTGCTGTTGCTGCTGCTGCGACGGTTTTCGACTGGCGAGACTCAGTTGACCGATGCTCGTCGACAGCTCCGAAACGGGTCTCGAACTGGCCCAGTCCCCATCGGCGTTCCAGTCGGTCTCGTGATGATTCTCCCGTGCTGGTATGTTCTCGGAATTGTCAGAAATGGAATTAGTTTCCGAAGCTGGCATCCAGTTCGCGTTGGAAGATGGATAAGATATCGGATTTTTTCCTTCCGTCGGCGAGTCGTTGAGAGAGATGGAACTCGCCACCGAGGTGGCCAGAGATTTCTTGCGCTCGTCGATCGGGTCGGCGCTGCTTGAAAGATTCGGTATTGAGCCTGAAGTCGTAGACGTTGTTGACGAAGCAAAGTGCGCCAGTGGCGCCTTGACCTGAGACCACTCCTTTGATGAAATTCTGCCGGGGATCATGTCCTCTTCGGAAGCGGTCTCCGTTGGGTTGCCACTCGAATCGATGCTGTGCTGTTGCGACCACTGTCCGGACAGTATTTCCGGCTGCTGGGCCACGGGCACCTGTTGTTGTTGCTGCTGCTGCCACGATTGCGGACTGTTTACGATTTTCCCTTGATTCCACGCATTGGATCCAGCGGTCGTCTGGCTTACCGCTTGCTGGGAAAAAAATTTCTGATGAATCTTTCCGAAATTTTGTCAATTTTTGAAACATCGAGTTCAATTTTTTAATTCTTCGAAATACTTACCTCTCTTGAGGGCTGTCGCTGATCAATCTGTTCCAGTTCGCGAGTAGAATTTTGCTGCTGCCACTGATTGTTCGTCGGAGTATTGGAAAAAGATTGAGAATTTTGGGGAGCTCTGTGTTGCCACTGATTATCGGGTGGATTTTTGTAACGATTGTCGGGCTCCGTGGTTGCATTGTCATGCCAATATCCGGAGCTCAGACCTTCCGGCTGATTTTGCCAACTTTGGACAGGGCGATTGGGATCGACGTTCCAGTTGTAAGTGTTTGGGTGGGTCTGTTGAGGAGGAATCCCGTGACCGGTGGGCTTGGCCTCGAAGTTCGACGGGTTCGGTTGAAAGTAGGCATTGAAGGGAGGAACTTGACGATCCGGATGATCCGACAGAGGATTAAGCTGCTGCGGTTGCTGCTGAGTCGACGGCCACTTCGAATGCTCGTTCGCGACCAGAGGACTGCTCGTTTTCGTTGGGTCGACGCGCGGCACTTGCTGTTGATTTGAACCATAATTCGTGTAGTTGACGTAATTGTCGTGCTGCTGATGAGGCGTTGACTCCCGGCTGGGCATGTTTCTCTGGGTATTGGACCCATCGATCGGAGCTGGTTGACTCTGCGACAGTGGCCTGTTGCCGTTCAAATTTTTATAGTAATTATCTTGCTGAGGACTGAGCGGCGTCTGCGCAGTATTCGGATAGGAAGGCACAAATTGCTGCTGCTGAGGCGGTTGTTGCTGTTGCGGCATTTGCTGAGTCTCGACCTGCTGATCGACGCTCCAATTCCACGAATCGTTGCCATTGTCTGCATTGTCGTTGCCCCAGTCCCAAGGATCGCCGCCTTGCTTGGATTGATTCGCTATTTGGTGTTGAGCCGGAAAGCCGGTGGTAGGTGGGACAGCCGGTTGAGCCGAACTGGGCATTGAACTCCACGAATTTTGATTCTGCATCCCATAATTGGACACGGCGGCATGATCCAGTTTTGGCCTACCAGGACGAGCTCTGTATGGATTCTGCTAAAGTTCAAACAATTTCATTAACTCGTCAAGTTTCATTATAAATGCATTTTTTCACATTTTTTTCATAGCGCTAGAAAATTTAAATTAAATAGCAAAGGAAACTTACATTCATACTAAAACAGTGACTACACTTTTTCCCTTGTTTCAATTGAAATGTTCAACCTGTGAAAAAAGAATTAACACGTCATTGTAGTTCTTGTCACTGATAAACGCTAAGTAACGAGACATTGGTTTGTCAAGCTGATAGCGTAATATACAATATAGCGAGGAAAGACCTATTGAACTGCGGTGATGATAGTAATGTTGATCATACAACATATGTTCTTTAAAAATAAATCAAAACGAGGAAAAAGCAACGAAAAAAAGAACGAGGTAGAAAATAATTCGGTTTGAGGCCTTTTCGACGCGGTTGCCTCGAAACGCAATAAAAAAGTAAAGCACAGTGAGCGATAACAAACGGTTCTCTTCAATCGTAAATCGCATTGAAATGTCCGACGGGATAGATTACGAAAAAGTTCTTCAAGTGGGGATACGCGGCTGTACGCGTGTGAACGTAGAATATGGAAAATAAAACGATTAAAAAAAGAAACCGAGTCGCGTAAACCGCGACTCAACATACGGAAAATGCAAAATATTGTGTTATATAACTTTCTAAAAAGAATGATAACTCGATTTTTTGAGAGAAAAAAAAAAAGAAACAGACGACCTTTCGTACCGTAAAAGATTTGTAAAATCGTTATGTTTCGACCAGCTGGCAAAGTACGCATAGTGAAGTGATATTTGGCCCGGGTGCGTGTGTGAAAGGTAGGCTCGACTCCCCCCTGCACTTGTCTACGCGATCGAAATGACTTTCCACTTACCCAGTAATCCTGCCCGGTGTTCGCGTCCATACGCGCGATATTGCATTATATTCCCAAGACAGACCACTCAATGATTTTCTTCGAGGCGAGAATGACGAATGGCAAGAAAGTTTTTGGGCTCGAGCGGATCGAGAGTTACGTTTGTTGGATCGATTGGCTATCGGGGTTGGCGGAGGGATAGGCGAGCCGAGAAAATCGCGACGAGCTCTCCTGTCGGAACGAAAGATTTTCACGAGAACGCGGACATACTTGCGGCGAGGGGAGGGAGAAAGAGAGAAAGGAGAGGTAGATGTGGGTTATGAGCACGTCACGAATTTTCCTCGGGAGACGTTTTTCAGCGTGTGTGAGGGTTCGCGCGCGTGTGCGCGCTCGATCGTGCCACGGCTACTGACAGTCTCAGAATTCCATCGGAGCGCCAGTGTCAAATGGAGCTTACGTCAAATTTACTTGTCGTTGGCAAAAGAGAAATTAATTTTTTTTCGGCGTAGAGGCCAGAGTACGAAGAAAGAAAACTGTATCAATAAAAAACTACGAAAAACGATATTCGTTCCTGTTTCCGTCGTAGATGTCATCTTTGGCTAGATTTTTCATCAATATAGCTATACGCGTCCATGCAATTTGGAGAAATCGCGAATAAGCGTGATCTGCTTCGTAGACGACGATTACGAAAAGCTTCTTGAACGTGAATTGTCATTCTTTTTATCGAGACTCCGTTCTTGGTGCACCGACGTGCATTCGGAGCTATGGCTGTCAGTGCGCGCGCGCATTGACATTCGCGCGCCCCACTGTGATGAGTTGGAAGCTTGCGAGGAAATAACAAAAGGTGTCGGATCGACTGACGTGGTTTGCCTCTGGAGGCCTGCTCGGGTGAAGCCGCGAATCAGCTGCAATTTGCAATTATACATCAATGGAACTTTGGTAAATCGCAAGTGGAAGTTTCGCTCGAATTACGAACAATTTATCCGTAGATTCATTTTTTAATCGTGCTCAGTGGAATATTTGTTTATACGGGTATTATCGTGATATACCGTTTTTGCGATGGTCCTGTTCACGATGATCGCGAGGATAGCCGATGGCTTGCCTCTGGCAGCTACGATGCAAGAGGATGAACAGGTTAATTATTATTTTCAAGTTTTTTTAACTTTTTAAGCTTATTATTAGTAGTCTCTCCTATCGAGCGTTATCACGTACGCGATAATTTGTCGCTCGCTCAGAGGTTGACGCAATTCTAAACTTGTTTGCACGTCGACGTTTTTTCTGACGCAGACCGGAAAAAATATCTTGGAGTACCAGAACCAGGCGAAAATGTTATTCAGAAAATTGGGACCTCAGTCTCCGTCTAGATGTACCATAGAAACAGGCCCATTCCTCTTTCAGTAAGTCAGAGCTTGATAAGCTTGGTGCCTCCTTGAAACAGAATTTATGCTTGTTTTTGGGGTTTACTTATTATTCGGGTATGTTACAGCTACTTGATAGAAAATGAGGTTTGCTATCTGGTACTGTGCGAAAGAAATTGGAGCAAACGACTAGCCTACAGTTATTTGGAAGACATTGCACAGGAATTTCATGCACAATATGGGAAACGAGTCAACACGGTCACAAGACCTTACACTTTTATTGAGTTTGGTAAATATTAATTTAGTCGTTTGTTATTCTTACATAGGCTATTTATACTTTTTTCGTATAAAATAGAATGCCTTTGTTTTCAGATACATATATACAAAAAGCAAAAAAGGCATTTTCTGATGGACGCTCGAGGAGAAATATGAATGCTCTGAACAGTCAATTGCAAGACGTTCAAAGAATAATGGTACAAAATATCGATGATGTTCTGCAGAGAGGCACAGTACTCTCCGAGCTTGATACAAAGACACAAAATTTGTCAATGCTCTCGCAGAAATATCGCAAAGACGCAAGTCACTTGAATAGCAAATCTATGTATGTTAAAGCGGTCGCCGGCCTCATCGCGTTTCTCGTCTTCCTCCTCTACTTCTTCATCCTCTAGTCTAACAGAGAAATTAGAATGTACGCCAATTGTATGGGAATCCTCGCGTGTGTTTTACTCACGCAGCACATAGATTGTATAATTTTGATGTACATCATTGATCGTATTTCCTACTCGGAGATATAAAAGCTCGAGAATAACAGAGGGAAGGAAAGAAAAAACATCATTCGTTACTCGATTGGAATGGTGATCACCAATATGGTCTTAAAGTCTAATGTAAATTTCAAATTTGAGAATTTCGAAGGGACTTTTGTCTCGCTTCGATGAGATAAACGAGGTACAAGGGTTACAGAAATTTATTATGCTGCAAGGCTCGATGACAAACGAGAACGATCCACTTGCAATAACGTCGAGGTTTCGTAAATTACCCGTTGTGCGGGGTCATGCGTATGTGACAAATATCTTTCACGGATGAATTTATATTTGCCTTATACAATGTTTTTTTTTTTACGTTTCTCAGTATCGCACAGTCCGTCCGTGTGATACCAATTGTAAGATCGGGGTGAATCAAGGGAACAGGGCAGGCTCGGTAGTCGGAAATTTTCGGCAAGCCGCACCACCGACTCAATACGAGTCGGCTCTTTGTGAAACACAATTTGAAAAAAGTGAAATAAAAATATATTTATTGTCGATTAATATTTGTGTCTCTTAAGAAAATTATTTATAAACTTATTGAATGAAAACTTGTACATTAGAAAAATACTATACGTAATTTAAAATTCCATTTTAACGAGATCATCGTAGTGAGGTATATCGTTCTCCATTGGTTCCGTTTTAGCATTATTTTGGACGTCATCCTCTGAGTCTGAGAATTCTGCATTAAAGAAATAATTCAAAGGTTCTTCTTTAGTCTTTTTTATTTTTCGTGTATTTCGATTGTCCTTGCGATTTCTCTTATTTTCGTTTCGCGACGATTCTTGAATAGTTTCCTCATCATCTGAAACAGTTTCACTTTGTGTTTCTTGTCGATAAAAAAAATTATTTTTCGATGATTTATCTTACCAGAGTCAATGATTTCGTACATGTCACAGTGATCCTTGAGAACAACATGTACTACTGGAAATTCGATGATTGTTTTTTTCGCAAAATTTTCTTTCAACGTGAGAGTCAGATCCAATTCGTAAAATCTTGAGCCAGATCTTTGAACTTTTTCAGCTTTCAACAGAACTTTGATGCCTGTCATATCAGCGGCGCGATAAAATTGCAATCGGTCATAAAGAATATCTTTTGTATTTTCATCTGAATCTTCAAAACTTTTATCGGTTGAATTTATGGGGTCCAAGATATTCTGAAGAATATCCGAGAGTCTCGTATTTTCTAGAGCTCTGCAATAATTTTATTTCCAAGATTATTTATTTGTCAATATCTAGAGAAAGTGTTCAAATATCTTTTTTACCTTTTTGTAACCCATTTAGAATTTTCTGCTTGTGGAAATATCCATTCTATCCTCCAGAATAATTCATTTGTTTTCCAGTTCAAGAATGTTGTGTTCTCTCTGTGTCTACTGAAATTCTGAGGCATAAATTCCAAATTCACTCCACTCCGATGCGCAGCAGATCTTAGTTTTTGTAAGGGCTGAAAAGTGCATGTTTTCAAATATCAATTATAAAATTTACTTTTCTAGAAAAATATTCGATCATTTATCTCATTTTACCACAGAGAGAGCTTTCATTCGAGTACATTTTTTTAAAGGATCCCTCTGCAACTGATCCACCGATCTGCCAACCTGTTCCAATAACCTGTAATCTAAGAAGATTCCGTGGCATATAACTATTAAAAAAATTAGAGGAATTAAGCAATCTTACCACTAAGGAGATCCAAGTCAGTAAAAGCGTTTAGAGGTATAAATTTCGTTTTATCTCGAATTCCATCACATTCGAGTTCTTTCTTATGTATGTTTACACATGTGAGACAGCACGTTCTAACCTCACATTTCGGACAAGTATATTTTGCCTTTTTGGCACCGCAGACCTCACAAATTTCAAGCCTGTAATAAATAATAATATATTCTTTTTCCCTTTCACTCGTTATTATTGATAATCACCAAACAATGACAGATATAATTTAATTTCACAAGTGCAGAAATTATTCATACTTGTCACAGGACGCTGCCATTTTTGATTCAGAAAAATCTGGAAGCGCCATCTGTAGGAGATTTCAGTACACCTCGTTCAAATCTTGCTGATCGCAGCGCCGCGGTATTGATTTTTCACAACACGTAAACGATAAAGAAACTTATTTTAATTTTATTGCAAATCTTACTGAAAATTGCATACTCCGGAAGAAGCGTCGCTTCCAGTTTCGCCATTTTGGATAATTCGTCGCGTGCCTGCGGAAGAAAGGAAATTGAGCATAACCAAATGTATAACGAATTGAAGTTTAATGTTTTAATAGTAATAATAATGAAGTACAGATGCTTTTATACAGTATGTATAGTTAGACATGGTCGTATAATAGGGATTCTTTTATCTTCTCCATTTATAACCTTATAATATCTGATCAATGTACTTATGTTTTAGGTCGATTTTATACGGTTATTATCACCTACGAAGAATCAGATAGACCTAGAGAGAGAAGGTGACGGATCGAGAGAAAGAGAGAGTTAACGAGATGCAGATAAGGTAAAACATTTATTTCCTTTCTTATACGAAAAAAGAAGTGGAGCCCCCAAACTTTTTGCCAGTGTCGTGTCATCATATATTTATATATATATATATATAATTTTTAAATTGTCTATCGAGTACAGTGAGACTGTAAGTAATGATTATAGTATCCCATGTAAGACGCGACGAGCATCGAACTCGCCACGATAAAACGCTACGCTTTTTTTTTCCTCATCGCAATATATTAATAAAAATTACACATATCTTCGGGGTTTTGCTCCTTACTTTCTCGTCTCATTATTTTTTTTTTTCGTTCTTTTACTTTTCTTGTCACATTTTTTACAAACATTATCGTCTAATGAAAATTTGTACATAGCTTCACGTAATTCTTTCCTAACCGTCTCAGATCGTTCGATCTCGTTACGTTCTACTTTTTGACAGCTCCACCCACGCTTTGGCTTCTCGACTACGTTAATTTAGATACTCCAGAACCTCACTCTATCCGAAAAAGTACTTTCTTCGTTGCGAATTCTCTCTCTTTCTCCCTCGTTAATCGTTTAATCTTTTATTTATAATATTTATACTTTATTATTTATATATAATATTTATAGTTTTTTCTTTTTAAATTATCGAGCGATGCCGCGCTTCGCTGTACAGCATGCGATAATAATATAATGAGTGTCTCGGCGTCGAAAAATTTGATTTTATCGGTTTCATCTTCGCGCCCACTCTCTCCTCGCTTATCCCGTCCCCTCTCGGCCTGTCGCGACGACGATATAACAATGACGATACCAAAGATACAATAAATAATCCCGACGGAAGTACGCGTCGGAGAACAACCACGATACTCTTTTTTTCCCCCTCTCTCGTTATCGTTGACGAGGACAGGTGGGGAGAACACGGCAGGTTCCTCGTCTCTCTTTCTCCTTCGAATTCGCACGCGCGAGCTTTTTCAAACGTAGCTTTTAGGAACTAGCTATAGCGTAATAGTGTCTTTACGTGGGATTTACGCGAGTTTTCGAAATTCTGAGAATGAGAGAGAAAGAGAGGGAGGGAGGAGGGGAAGGGGAGGGAAGAAAAGAAAAAAAAAGAAGGGTGGTGAGGAATTTTACAGGGCGGCAATGGAGGAAAAGGATGAGGAGGACTATGTCGAGATCTCGATGACGGGAGAGGCGGTGTTGTTGTTGAGCAACTCGGGCTTGTCCCGGAACTCGAGCTCGTACTGGGAGGGAGGCGGGGAGGATTCCTTGGGCTCGAGAGGGGACATGGGCTCCTCGAGGGGCGAGACGTCCTCCTCGCTGACGTCGGACTCGTCGCCGATGGTCAGTCGCTCCGGAATGGAGCAATACGGCGGGGGCGGATGCCGATCGAGGCCGTAGACCGGTTCACCGGTGTACGTGACTTTTCCCATGAAGGAACGTATCTCGTCGAAGTATGCGTCCTCCCGCTCGTTCTCGTTGCTGCTGCCGGGGGAATCGGCGACCGCGACGAGGCCGCTCCCGTCATCGGCCTCGTGCTTCTTCAGGTGTCTGTCGAGATTCGTCTGTTGGCCGAAGCAACGCTCGCACAGCGGACACTTGAACGGCCTCTGCTTGTCGTGTATGTTCCTGACGTGCCGCTGAAGATTGCTCGATATACTGAACGATCTGTCGCAGTATTTACACTTGTAAGGTTGCTCGCCCGTGTGCGTCCGAAGATGACGCGTCAGATTTGCCGATCTTGGAAATACTTTACCGCAATATTTGCAAGTATAACGGTCCTTCATTTTTCCGGGCTGGTGATGGTGCGGGTGGTGGTGATGGTGGTGGTGCTGTTGCTGCTGTTGTTGCTGGTGGGAGATAACGGCCTCCTGGAAGGGCTTGACTCCGGGAAAACCGGGGATCGGTCCCCGCGGCAGCAGATCGAACGAGCCGGGCCTACCCCCGCTGAGACCGTTCATGATGTTGCCTAAAAAAGGCAGTCCACGGGGAGGTCCGAACGGTGGTAGCGGCGGCAGTAGTCGGGATTCCGGGGAGCATCCGGTTCCTCCGGGGAATCCCGGAAACCCCGGATTGTTGTTTCGGTACATCGCTTCGAGGAACATCGCCTGGGTCTGCGGGTGTATCGGCCTCGGATAGGCCATGTACGGGGGCGTGCCGGGGGGATTGTGCTCCTGGGAGCTCGTCCGGAGCTGCGGCGAGCTCTCCTTGTTCCTCGGGCCAGTGTTTCCGGTTTCGTTCATCCTCGGCGGCGCTTCCTCTTCCTCCGAGTGCTTCGAGGCCTCGGCCGTCGATTCCTCGACGAGCGGAGTCCCCGGGGACTCGCTCGGGCTCGCCTCCGGGTTTTTATCGAGGCCCGGGGAGCGCGCGGGCAACGGCTCTCGCTTGAATCTCTTCGTCTGGACCCGCAGGTCCAACGGCTGGTCGGTCTCCTCGCCCGAGGGCGTCGCGCGCTCCGCCGAGGAGATTCTCACCCGCTTTCCGGCTCTCGAGGCTTCCCTGCCTCTCGACGTCTCCTCCTCCGGTTCCTGGAGGGAAACCGCCGCCGGAGCCCGCCCCGGCGACTGGCCGAAGCTCGAGCTCGCTTCTTCGCCGCTCGACGGCGAGACCCTGCTTCGCTTGGACTCCCCGGAGAGCCTCGGCGGCGTGAATCTCTCCCTCTTCGGACTCTCGCTTCTCTTCTCCTGTTGATCCAACGGCTGCGCAACTTTCTGCGCCGGCTGATGCGGCTGGGCTTGCTGCTGTTGCTGGCCCTGCTGGACCTTCGGCGGAAATAGCAACGGGGCGTTCAGGAAGTTCGGCCCGTTCGGAAAGATTCCCGGATAGGGGGGATAAAACGGCAGGCAGCTCGGCAACGAGACCGGCGGCCTCTGAAATATGAGGAACGGGCTTCCACCCGAGGGCGGCAACTGCGGCATCGTTCCTGACGATGGCCTCGAGCAGCCCGACGAGTCACAGAATCTCTTGTGCTTCGTCAACGAGGTTACCGTGCTGAAGAGCTGACCGCATTTGACGCACTTTATTTGCATGCGACAGTCCGAGTGCATTCGCTTGTGCCGGCACAAATTCGAGAACTGCGTGTAAGACTTGAAGCACACCTCGCACTGGAACGGCTTTACGCTGCTGTGGATGTGCGTGTGCTGCTTCAGGCCCGAACTCGTCGCGAACGTCTTTCCGCACTCCGTGCACGCGTGACTCCGCGCCCCGACGTGCCGGTCCCTTATGTGACGCTGAAGATTCGACGGGTCCGTGAATACCTGCCGAAAATCCCCTCTCTAAATCCTCACGTTTTTTTATTTATTTTCAATATTATTCCTTTCGTTGCTCCCCGATCGAGCGAAATAATCTCTCACCTTGGAGCAATTCTCGCACGAGTACTTCCGCAGGTCCCCGTGCTTTATCGCCCGGTGGCGAACGAGCAGCGGACGCCAGGAAAAGCCGCTCGGACAGGTCTCGCAGCGGTGCTGGTTCAACGGATATGAGTGGCTCGACACCAAGTGGCTGTCCAGTCTGCGAAAAAATGTATTTTCTTCGTTTATCTTGTGTTCAAAAATGAAAATGATGAACATTTTTTGAAAATTTTACATTATATTGAGTAACATTTATAAATGGTTGTGTAAAAAGTTGCAATTTTGTATAATAAATATCTCAACAACTACCTTCCTAATGTGAGTGAAATTTTGCACTGATCCTTGTATGGCTTTATAAAAAAGCTTCATTTAATTTCATTATTTTTATTTGTCCAATCACATAGAGTAGAACTGTCATTGAATGACCATAAATTTTAAATATGTCTTTCTTCAGTTGATTTGCAGCAACTTTCCATAACGAATTTTTAATTTCAAACGACTTTTCGTACGGGAAAGAAAAACGTTGTCAAATTTTTGATTTTTCGCTCTACGGACTCAACACCCTTAAATTTATGTTTGCTTCTGTGTTTCAATTAAAATTTTGTCGTCTCCTCTTTTGTGCACAAAATTTGTTACGCTCTACGAACTCAACACCCTTAAATTTATGTTTGCTTCTGTGTTTCAATTAAAATTTTTTCGTCTCCTTTTTTGTGCACAAAATTTGTTAATTTTTTTATTGCGCGACGCGACGTCGAGAGGCATTGATTTCGTATCCTCGGGGAAAACGCTGTGTCGTGCGCGAATCGCTCGGGGTGATTTAGTGCCGCCGTTATGACGGGTTCTCGCGCCAGATGAGCTTCGAGCACGCGACTTCCTCTCACGGCGCAGAACGGGACACCTTTGATGCCTCTCGTGCTAAACGTCATATTCGCCTCTTCCCGATACTCGTAACGAGTGATGATAACGCGCCGTTTCTACATCGTCGGAAAAAGCTAACGATGCGCGATTATTATTTTATTATTCTGGTCGGAGCGGTTGACAGCTACTTGAATTTTCCAAGAGCTCTCGCTCCATTTGCCAAAATTAATTGTATGCCATTTAAACGAGAAAAACGTCCAATCAACGCGAGCATATGCCGCAAATTTCCCTTTTTTGAGGGCCGATTGATTTTTTAATCCTTGCTCTTCACTCTCTGACTCTCCAAAGGAACGCACGTGATCCCACTCGAGATCGAGCCGCGGCACGTGACGGACCATCGCACTTGAATTTTTTCGATTAGACATTAGAAAGATCAAAGATTTAATAATGCATATTTTAGAAAATAAATTTATAAAAATATTATACTATTTTATCCTACACTGAAAGAAAAGTATGGTAGATATCACTATACAAAAATGACAAAACTGCGTTGAACTATAAAAATCTTTTTAATTGTAATATAATTAGTACAGTTGTCACTTTATTATGGTAAAATTTACTATCGTAATTTTTTTCAGTATATAATATCCTAAAATATCCTATCCTATAGATATCATAGGTAAATGAATGGAGTAATTATTCATTATTATCAATTATTAGTATGTAAATTATGAATTTAAGATTCATTCAGTTGAGAGCTCTTTCTTTACGAATTAGCAAAAGTTTTTTGTACATCGTTTTTCGTACATCTGTATATAAATTTTATTTAAGGATGCCCAAATAATTATTTCGAAATTATGAACAAACGAATTTGTATTCTCTTGACCAATATTTTTATTTTAAAAATAATTGAGGAAATTAGAAGCTTTATTTTTAACTTTAAAATATTAATGTTTTATTTTATAATTTTGATTAGTGAAATTTTAAATTTACTAACGCTGTGCGACACATCATTTCGGTTTAATTTCTCTTGATAAAAAAAGGAATCGGCCTTAAAAATTTGCACGTTTATGAAATGCTTTTTTCCATAGAAATATGTAAAAAAAACATGTTTAAATTTACGAAAGTATAGAAAAAATTGAACAACTATTCAAATCAATGTATATTTTCACATAATTTATATATACATATCTAAAAAGCAATGAAGAGAATTATTTTTATAAAAAATGCATCATTTATCAAGCTCTGAATTATTTTTCCATATGAATTTGTAAACGTCATGCGTTCTCATTACGTCAAAACCGTTAAATGAATAATTGAGTCAGGAGATTCGCGAGCTCCGATATCTCAATCTTTCCTCGCACATTATCCGCATTCGTGTAACATTTTAATGCGCGCGGATACGAAAAGCGACTCGTCGACGCGATGCAAAGTCGCGGGCGAAAGGGGTAAAAAAAGCGCGTGTGCACGTAATCCACAATGAATATCAGATTGCAAAAAGCGCGGACGGCGTGTAAAAGTGAATCATTTATGAGAACCCGACGAACTAGCCTCGTCGCAGACATGAGCTGATTTTTTTTATTCCACGTCGCTATATATACGAGGGATGAAAATTCATTTTTACAACTCAACAGTGCAAATCGAGTTTTCTGTCTCTTCTTTTCGACAAAGCTAAAAAGTACAAAAATCGAAGTTCGTACTCACAGTACAATGTCTTGGAAAGGTCTGTCACAAACAGGACATCGGATTTCTGTCTCGCCTTCCTCCTCCTCGACGGTACCGCTGTGCTGCGAAGCTGCAACAAGCACGAGAAATATGATTTTTCGATCAAAATCAAAATAATACAAAAAAAATAATCATGAAAAATATTATAAAAATAAATGTTTAAAAAATGTTTATTTTTAAAAATATTTTCTAAATCGGTTGGGACTCGAAAAAAAGAGACAAAGACGGATCAGAGTTCGGTTTAGTACCTCGAGATCGAAGAAAAAAAAAGAATGGAGAAGACACTTTTTTAGCACTGATGGGTACAGAAGAGAAATAATTGGAACTTTTTCACCGAGGACGATCCGAGTGAGGATCAACGCGGTTAGACAATTGTTACGAAAATGATGCTTCGCTTGGGGAATAATGAGTCTTATGAGTGGAACGAGAGGGCGAAGGTGACCGGAAGTGCTCGCTATTGGTAAGAGGACGATGTCGAGTCGACCAATGGGGTGGTGAGAAAGCTCCCTCTCCCGGCTCACCGCGCGTAAAATCAGAGGGTCGAGCGAGGTATCAGGGGGCTTCGAGTGGCTAAAACGCGATTTATCGTACACTCTGCCTCGTATTACAACCATCTCCACTTTTCCTCCCCACCCCCGCGTAAACGAACACGATTCCGAGCGCGAGATTGTATCAACTTCGCGACGATGCATCATCCTACCTTGACTCTTTATCAACGTTTCTGTCTCCTCCGTCTTCTCAGGTTTGTCACCGATATTTATGAGTTCACGCCTCTTCTGCTCCGATACCTTGCCAAATGGAACAACCTCTCTCTCTTCCTCCCTTACCGAAAATTCAACAGTCCATTCTATTAAGCCAAAAATGAAAAAAATGTAACTTGTACGAACATATTCTTTTTTTTTGGTCAAATTTGATAAAAATTTATTAAAATTTATAATGATTCAGTGTATTTATACATTCAGAAAAATTTGTTGATAAATGTAACAAAACATCTTATCGCTCCATCGTCAGGCTTAGATTTGATGATAATTTTTGGGGAATTTCTTCATTCTCATTAGAGCATTGCTCATTAACCTATTAAATTTATAAAACCATAGAAGAAAAATTATTGGAAAATTTATCGTCTGATCTGATGATTTTCAGGAATCAAATGGTGACCTCTTGACGATCATTTAAATCTTGTTTATAACAATAGGAGTGTATCTTTATCTTAACATGTGCTATTGTTTTTTAATATTCTATATATAAAGTACACTTATAGATTTAAAAAAATTAGTAAAAAATGTATCATTTGATTATTAGGATGAAACCTGATAATTCTCTAGAATCAAATAGTGATCTCTTCGTAATTTAAATCTTATTAAGTTTCGGTCCATTGGATTAAAATAATTTTGGTGAAAATATATTGTTATGATTATTAGGGCCAGACCTGACAGTTCACTAGAATAAAAAAGTGATATCTCGACGGTTATTTAAATCTTGTTTAGGTTGTGTGTGCACTTGTCGAAGCCATATGGTTCGCTCCCGATGGTTACCCCCAACGGACCTTCATGGGAAGCGGGCACGCACCCCCGCCAAACATTTCCTTCTACCACCAGCAGAGCAGAAACGTCAAGTCTCCTCGAGCCTCCGACGTTTTTAAGGCTCTAATTTTAAAACGATAAAGGATGCGCCCGAGTTCCTTTCAGTCTGTCACGAAACATTCCTATATATTTTCCTACGAAGTCTCTTCTTTTTCTCACGTATAGTTTATAAAGCGGGAGCGTGTGAAAAAACGTTGAAAGTTTTGAAACATTTTTCAACTTCTCTTTCAAGTTTATCTTTATAAATCATTATTAACTATATTTACTAACTCTGGAAGTTAAATTTAAGAATTATAAGTCAAATAAATTTATAATAAGAAATATTTGAGAACATTTTTTAATAAGAAATTTTTATCGTAGTTTAAACATTTTTTATGATAAGAATAATTATTTTATCACATTATACATATCTTGAGGATGATATAATATTATAATAGAGGATATATACTTGATATCTTTAAACGTTATTTTTTGGTGCCAAAAGTTTAATAGGCATCAAAATGTTTATTTTATGTTCGGATTAGAATGACAAAAGAAATTTGGGATGGTTAAACGAGAAGTGGAAAGTCTGCTGGTGGTATTATGCTAATCGAGCGCTTAATAAGAGGTTCAAAAGAATGCCCACCCCTCTGGCTTCTTGACGCACGTACACGTACGTCCAATACGGAGTCACGTTGCGGAAAGTCAACAGGTGGGATCCGTGCATACCACTGTCGAGTCTCGACACCCCCTGCCAAGTCAGTTGGCCGTTGGCATGGGAAAAAGTAACGGAAATCAATGTTTCGGTGACCGTTTCGTTTTGTTTATCTATCTCTCTCTTATTATTATTATCCTTGACACTAAAAAACTAAAACTCGACCACAAAAATAAATTTTGCAACTATTGCAAAATGTTAGTTGCCTTCATATTATTTACACATATATTTTTTTTCCAAAAAATGTCTTCGAGGTATATCAGTTTCGAAATTTAAAACAGATTTAATTGGAAAATATTTCATTGAAACAACAATTATTTAATCGAAATAATTAAACTTTTATTAAATCAACAAAGAATTTAGTTCAATTTGAAAAATAATATCGTTGAACGTGTCGGAATGAAAATTTTGTTGGATTAAACAAATTTGATTTTGAATCGGTTCCCATGCTGCATCATCGTCAGATTTGACACTCCGGTGACTTGAAAAGTTTTAGTCGGGCACGTCGGGAAGGCGCGCGAGCATTTTTTTTCAGAGCCGCGATCCGTCACGAGGGAAGATCGAGTTCGGCATGCGAATTCGGAGCGTGGACGGATCATTAGGTCGAGATAGGGATAAATCTAGATAGGGCTGTAAATGCATGCACGCGCGTTTAACCCGGAGAAGAGTTCGGGCGCCGATCGGGCTAATGCTCTTCGGCGAAACGCGTACACGAGTCCGCCCTTCCCTCCCTTCCTCCCCGGGATAAAAAACGCGTCGCGTGCCCTTTTGTGCTGTACCCCTTTTTCCGTCCCTTATTACGCCCGGCCGTGTGTACACATACACACGTACACGCCGAGCATTATTTGGCTCATTCCGACCTCGTGTTATGCGCGTGTTAATCGACAATACGAGTCATAAATTATCGAGACCCTAATAGAGATGTGTCGTACACGAAAAAAGTCATATTGATAGACAAAAAAACGAGAGCGAGAGAGGAGCCGAAAAAAAAACGAACGAACGAGAGAAAAAAATAAGAGAGAATATATGTTGCTGTGGAAAATCGGTGATCATAATTCACCTTAACTACCCCTGCCAGTTGCACGTACGCCCTTTTTTTTCAGAATATCTCTCTCGTGTAACAATCGCCGCGTGCGGTCTGCCCAAAATTTACCGCACGGACATTTGATTTTGATTTCTTTTTTTTTTTGCATCTACCGATGACCATCAGGCTTTGGAATGGCATATTCTTCGATTCTTCGTTCATCTCTCGCGACGAATATGTATATCTTATTCGTATCGCGAATAATAATTCAAGCCGTACGTCCCACGTAGGCGTGCGTCTCCATAGAACGAAATGCCTATCTGTCTCTCCCTCGCTTATTCCAATTGCGACGGGGTGTTTTTGAAAAATAAATACATGGGAGAAAAAATGGTCCATTGTCGGGTGGGAGAGGCCGGTCGCAGATGCGACACTCTTTTGTCGCGAAGGGGTTGGAAGGAGAGAGAAGAAGAGAACGAGGGAACAGAGTGACAGAGACACTCCGCGTTAACATCATTATATTCTCGCGACTGACATTCCAGAAACGCCCTCTGCCGTTCCTCATTTTTTTTCATTGTTTCGCGTATACGTTAAAATTTACTAGGCCTTCTAAACACACGCTTTGCATGCGCCAACCATTAAAAAGCTCAAAAAACTGATCGAAGAGTCAGTTTTTTCGATTTTTTTATTATGAATTCTTGTATTTCGTCTTGAATAATTAGCATTTTTATTATCTACGGGAAATTTTCGATTCATAGACACTAAAAATCGAAAAAAATAATTTCAAAAAATTTGGTGAACATGGTCTCGTAGACTCATGAAAATTTTAATTTGCGATATCTTTTCTTTCTCTTGAGAAAATAAATTTTATTAGGGGTGATTTTTAAAGATTTTTGCAAAATGAAGCGAATGGCGTTGGGATTATGTTTATCCATCGATTATTTGAAAATTTATGACGCCTTGAAGATTTTTAAAAAAATGGAAAGGGGCACTATTCGATCGGAAACTTCCTGCAAATGACAGAATTCTACTTATTCGAGACGCAATCTAAGAATTCATATTTGATGAGGTAAACGTCCCAATAGATGGACATATCTACATAGTTGGACAATTTTTGATATATTATTTTTAATGTTTGAATTATTTATTTATCAATAAAATCGTATGGATTATTTTTCATATACAAAGAGATTTATTTTTCACAACTTTAATTTATTGGAACGAACTTGCTGAACCCTAGAGATAGGGTCAATTTCTGTCCAACTATTATTGGGACATCAAATATTGTCTAAAATTAATACATAAAATGAGTTTTGGATCACTAAAATATCAGACAATAGTTTAGAGGTGAATTTGAAGCAGATTTTTTTGTTTATATATTTTTTAAATAAAGATAAAGTATGAAAATCCTTAACTGTCCAACTATTCGGACGTTTACCTTATTCTGAGAATAAATCCGGTCTCTCGATGCCAGGACAGGATGTTTAACCGCACAGAAAAAAGTGGATCGGTCATCGGTGAGATCGGGATTTCAACCGAGGAACTTCGTCTCTTAATTAATTTTCGAGAAATTAACATAACCCGCGAGAATAAGGGTGTATATCTATATTTAGGGGCGTATATCCGTACTTTAGGTAGCACAGAACGGACTTAATTGCTACGGTAAGTTTCGCCACTGAAAGTGCCCCATAAAAGTGCTACTTCATTTTGGCCCCGTTGCCCTGCGCGAGAATCACGAACTCTCGGGCTTCAACTCGACTCGACGAGCCACACAAGAAAGTATGCCGAGCACGAATCCCTCCTCTCTCTCTCTCCCTTCTGCTTCGTATCGTAATACTCGGGCCCTTACAATCGAGGTCGAAAGGGCTTGCAACCTCGTCGCAGTAATCGTCGTCCGTGGATTTACTGAAGAATCCTCCAGGGCTCTTTTTTTCACGCAGCCCTGAGGAAATAACCGTTTAAAAAAAAGAAGAAGAAGAAGAAGAAGGGTGAACTTTTATACAAAAGTTCCCTGCTAATGTTAACCCAATGAAATTAGTCCGTGTTTGACTCGAATTTAAATATACGAATTTAAAGGATCCAGGGAAAAAATCTCTTACCCTTCTTTCTCTCGTTCCTTTTATTTTTAAAATTCATTTTGACAATTTTTTAATTAATAATTTCTCATGTGGGAACTATTCGTTTTTTTCTTCGAATTTCAACGAAGAGAGAGAGAGAGAGAGAGAGAGGTTTTCTCTGGTTTTTTATGAAATTGAGAAAATATGCGTATGTGATGACGATCACAGAAGGACTTCCGTATATAATTATGCGCAAACATTTAACCGGAACTCCTTGACTCGAGAACTTCCGGCACAGCTTTTCCCTCACCCTTATTATATATTTATTTTCTCTCTCTCTCTCTCTCTCTCTCTCTCTCTCCCTGACGTTAATTCTCGATCTGCCATTGCTGTCGTTTTTATTGAAATATATAATAACAAAGTGTATGTTGTTACACCCCATGTGCTAGACAACTGGATCGTTTCTCGTTGAATCTTGATGAGAGTGATAATTAAGGAACAGATTGGCAAATTGCTTCGTCTAATGAAAAAAATTTATAAATTGCTCAAAGAGTTAGAGATATTTCGCTTCTTAGTTCCTGTGCGATAAAAATTATTTGTGGAATTGCCGAATGAGAGGCGAAGAGAGCGGAGGGGAGATTAAAAATCTCAATCGGACGCGCCTGGGTCTTGAAGTGTGTTGCGAAGGAGACTCCAAGGAGCGACGACGTTCCGACCTTTATTACACTAAGGACGAAACGAGCCGAGATTCAACTTTGGCGATAATCACGGTTTTAATTGTCGCGACATCTGGCAGTCGAATTCATATACCCTGCCCTCTCATGTCGCCTCGCTTCCACATCTCTCCCTCTCTCTCGATTCTATACAATCTTCAATAAACTTTCCCTTCAATTTTCACATATTTATTTACTTTAAAACGAAACAACTGTCATTGCTGGCTTGGCACTCTCTCGACGAAAAATCGTAAAAAACAACCTTAGATTCTTCGGTAGAAAAACAAATTGAATTTTTAAATATACAGTACAGTAGTTTTTTCATCGTGAAACTATATACTGTTTCATTTTTCTATTATCTACGATTAATTTTGTATCAAAATTGTCGCATAAAAAAAATCTGTTGTAAATTTGAACTACTTTTTTGGTTGAATATATGATGAACGAAATACAATTTATCTGTCACGTTAAATTGAATATATGATGAATATATGTTGAATGAAATATAATTTATCTCTCACATTCAATTTCGATAATATATTAGAAATAAATATAGTTGTAGAAATCAAGCTATAGCAGTACACGGAGAGAATTTTATACGCGACAGTTTATTATATTGAATAGGACATTTTGAAAGTTCTTAGGATTTTTTAATACAAAACATCGTAACTTTGATCATTTTATAATTATAATTACTACGTTTTGGACGAAAAATTCTCAAATTTTTTCAAACTAGTATAGAACAGTACAGAAAAACATATAGTAATTTTTCGTAAGAAGTTCACTCCGTGTGACAACAAAAGTATTTGTAAAAAAATCCTTTTGTAATATGCTAGATTTTTAAAATAACGTCCCTTAAAGCATCGATCGGATATTTTTCGTCAGGATGTAAAACAGTATAGTTAAAAAATAAAGCTCTGAAATTTTTTGACTTTTTTAAATTAAGAAAATGTTTAAACTTCTCACGATTTATGCGAAAAACGGCGTGCAGGACGTGATTGCGAAATCAGTCCAATTACGATTCCCCAGAGCAGAGAGCCACCGACGGCTCAGAAAAAAAACCAGCTGCGATTGTTGAAACGAAAAAATTAATAGTCTCGTCGTATCTGATCGTATGGGAATTTGACCATTTTTCCTGTAAAAGTAGTATAATAATAACACGAGTGCCGGGATCATTATCGAGCAGCGTGAATAAATTTAAAAAATGGAGAAGAGGAGAGATTAGTCAGGAGCGAAGAAATAAAAAGAGTATAATGCAGGGCCGGTCATTTGGTCGCAATAAGTGGGAAAAAAAAGAGGTTGAGAGACGTCATCGTTGTCGGCTCTGGGTACGTTAACTCGCGATAGATAATCAGTGCTCGCACGTTCCAGCCCCCGCATCCCTTGGGCTCGAGGGTGAAAATGAAAAAGAGAGAATGAAAAAAGAATAAGGGAAAATAGTCAACGGCCGGTATAGCCAGGTGAATCACGCCGGAATCACGAAAGCGTGACCTTAGGGAACCCTCCGATATTTCCACATAAGCGGCCGGAGCAGTATACGGACTCGTACGTGCGAGGACAGCAGAGTGGATAATTCGACTTTCATGATTCGTACGATTAACCCTCTGGTCAGCCCCATCGTCCCTTCCGATCTCATCTATCCTTCCTCTCGGTACGCCACCGCGTGCATTTTTTTCGTAAATTTTATCATACAGACATGCAGACAGCACGCGCGTATATTACGATGAGGAGGATTGAAATAGCCGAAGCTGATGCCGGACTCACCTGCCCCCCCAAGCTTTTTTCGAGCTCTAATCGTATGCACACGAGCCGGGACGGCTGGACAATTACCTTCGAACGAACGAACGGCGGCGCGCGCGGACACGATGCGTATCGGAGTCCCGCAGTCGCGAAGAGACCAAAATAACGGGCGAACGGGAAAAATATGTTCGAGGGGGAGCAAATATTCTCCCATCGGACGATCGCGTATCCCGTTCGTTCACTCGGATTTAAACGTTAAGGATGTTCAGTCCGTTCAAAAGCTTCTTTAGCTCTTCTCGATTTTATGAAATTTTACAATAATTATACTTACGTAAAATATGATGTGTGACAAAATATTGATGTCAATGGAAGACTCGTGTCTATAAGGATGCATGAGAAATATTTCTAAAAGTGTGAGAATTGGATAAATTTCTGGTCCGATGTTTCTATAAAAATATGAACAAAATTTCGTGCAAAATTTGAAATCGTTTTACTGAATGGTTCAGGAGTTATCAAAATCAAGTTTCTGAGATTTAGAATTGTTTCTTATGAAAAATTTGTACAATATAGCACTGAATATGCAAAAATATGAGATATTCTAGCAAATTTATTTTTATATAATCGCGGTAGTATACATTTTTTAATTACATAACGTTTCGCTAAAGTTTTTATTATTTAATTGTCTGCAATGAAAAATGTTGAAAAATTGTCGATAAAATGCATGTTTTTAAGCTGCCAATTAATGGTAATTGATATTTTTAGTATCACTGTTTTTAAAAATTTAATGTGCCAAATTGTATCATACGTACTCCATAAAACAATATCCAATTTGTTAAAAATAATTTCTCAATGACGAGCTTCCTATTGCCATCAAATTTGTCAAGATATTATTTGGAAATGAGTAAAATTTTCAAATATATATTACATATCACTTTCGATTTCGGACACACATCCTTAACTCGAATTTCAAAATGTTTTCTTATTCATACATTTAACAAAGCGTGTGTTTTTCGTAACTTACCAGTTTCCCGATCGCTCCTGTCCTCGGTAGTGTTCTCACCCATCGTGTCCTGAAGCTCAAAAGGCCCCCGAATACCCAGAAGCAATTCCTCTCCTGCGCCGATGTCTCTCATCGCCTCGTACACGACCTGCGTCATTTTTTCGTACATTTTTAATCACTTTAATTTTCTAGCTGACCCTTACGATGATATTACACTCAACGAAAATCTTTCAATGCAAAATACAATACAACGTGTAACGAACACGATACACATTGTATTTTATCACATTGGCATGACGTATATATCATACAAATGACATAATAGGAAAAATATAACATCTTGCGTCAACGAGGAAAACAAAAATAGCCACGTAATTGGAGATTTTGTTGGCTCGATTGAACGTTTGTCGGTACGATTCGGGATGCAAAGGGAATCCAGAAGAGGAGGGAGGGGGGAGAGCGTGGAAAGTAGCCCTGCAGATCCCTGGGGTGACTTAATAACTAAACAGCCTGTATACACGTTAGCTAAAGCTTAGAGAGTCAACCCCTAGCCTCATCGCTCATCGACTCACCCCCACGTACAAGGGAATAACACGCCGTCTATTTATACGCACACAACCAAAGCATGTGGCCCAATTCACACTGCATAAACCGTATTCGTTCATCTTTCATTTTTTCTCGCTTTCATCCAGTCTCACTAGTTTTACCTTCGATTTGTACAAATTACTTCGTTATTCCTTTTATTTCATTCAAAAGATATTATTCAAAATGGCTTTTCTGACGGGGGTGCAAATATATTTCATTCGCGGCGCGTGTCGGTATTTTTCTTTAATTGCAAATATTGACAGTTGTTCGATTGTTTCTGAATGCCCAATAGACCGTTGAGTTTCGGGAGCCAGTTGGATAATTTAGAGTCGATGAAAGTGCAATGAAAATAGAGCGCACAAAAAAAGCAGATGGGATGCAATTATGGAAAGAATAATTGAACTCGTTGCTGGCACGATATTCGTTCGTATCGTTGTTGAAAATATTATACCTGTCCATTGATGAGGACATGACGAATATTGATGGCGCGTGGATTTGCAGTACTCCTGACATATTTTAACCAATTTCCTGCCTCGTGCGAAGCGTCCAGCCAACCGCTTGCGCCATTTTCAATGCGAAACTGCAAAAAAAATGATTATTTTAATCTTTAGAAAATTATAATCCAGATTTTGTTTTTGAATTAAATTTCATTAGCTCGATTTTATCTAGCATTCCCAAAAAATCCGATCTTTTGTTTCACTTTTTAACATAACCATTTGCAGCGACTTATTATTTATGTAGATCAAATTATTAGTCATTTTTACATTTTTGTTGCATTACTTAAGTTTTAGCAATAATTATTTTCTAACTTAAATAAAATACTACTGTTTTACTTAAACACTAATTACCATCATTATTAGATAATTATTCAAGTATTAAAATTAATTTTTTATTGTTAAAACAATAATTACTTAATTAAAATGATCATTATTGTTTTACTTGAATAAATTAACAGCTTACTGTTATTAGTTATTATTTTACTTGAGTAAAACAATAATTGTTAATTAAATAAATTAAACAATAATTCGTCTCGGAGAAAAGGATCGAGCGTTCTTTTTCTACGATGGCCCACAAAATTTGGTCGAGCGATCAAAAAGTCGGTGTTTTCACCCTCTCGAGACGTCATACTGCTTTTAGGGCGAGACAAGTGATTCCATTTCCATATTTTTTCCTCTTCCTTTTCAATTGTCTCTCATTGCGGTTCTCGTGGAGTCTGGCGCGCTGATCGCTTGGTCGGCCAAGCGTCTCACCCCCAGCGATTCGTTCGCTCTGTTATACCTATATCGAGGGGGGAACAAATTTTCATGGCACCGAGGGTAAGAGGATTCGCGTTCGGCCAACATCCCCGGATGTTCCGTCCTCGGGCCCGTTGAAATTTTATCGTTAGACACGCACCCCTGACTCTCCATCCGCACGAGAAACTTTTCGCGCACTTGTCCATGTTCCTCTCTTTTTTTTCTATTTTTCTCATCCTCCCCGCCCTCGCCTGTTTCCTCGCAGTGTCATGTGCACGAAACAAAATACACGCGTCTCATGACACTTTGCGTGAGAAAATATCTCTCGGTCGTCCCCAATTTTTCCCGTCAATCATCAATCTTCGACGCAGATCCGAAAAATCACAAAATTTTGTCATATTTCCCCAAAATCCACGAAATTTTGTCGTGTCCGAAATATTCCTTCGAGCATTGAAAATTTAAATATAAATGAAGAAATTTCTTTTTTTAATGTTATTTTTTAACTTTTACAGGGAAAAGTGTTGCTTTCGTGGAGCTCCACCTGTCGGGCGTCGCGGACAACGGAACGGACGGTACCAGGGAAATCAATAAGACATAACAGGCAAGTGGATAACCTGGTCATTTTAATTCAGAGGGTAAAGCGAGTTTGTTGGTTTACCGGGTGAAGGAATTTGGGGACTCGAATAAAAAGTCTTCATAGGGGTCTCTCTCTTTTTCGCCTCGTTGAATCGAGATTCACCCGGAAATAGTTCCAAAAGTGAGAGAAGAAAGCTAGAAGCGAGGGATAATCCGCGATCGCGTTTAATCCACAACGGCGTGAAAAGTGTGTAAACTCTCGGCGAAAACATCGGATGAACTCTCGCTTCTTAATCACGCTTCAACACTTTTTTCACTCCTCGGATTTTTATCCTCGTTTCTGCACTTTTTTCCACCGAGCTCGTTCAACCTTATTTTTTATTCATATTTTTTTCTCAAAAATATATACATAATTTCCCTCAAAAATTGTTCACAAATATTTTATACTTATTCTTAAAAAATTATAATTAAAAACTTCGTTTTTCAATATATATTTTTTACGAGACAAATAATCATTATTTAAGAATATACATGAGACTATTTTGTCTGAAATATATTATAAGAAGTTGTAATTTATTTTTCGTTTTGACAATTTTTGGGGATAAATAATGGATTTTTTGAGAATCAAATACAAGACTCGCAGTTGACACGCGAGTATAGATTTGAATAATGCGTTGATAAGTTTGTGCATTTTTTTTCGTTTGGAAAATTTTTAGGGAGTAATAATGGATTTTGGCAGGGCGATAGCTCTACTCTTCATTTCTCTACTCATGACCGCATATTTCATCTTGAATTTGGCTCATTTTTAAAACTTCAGAGGATTTTTTTTGAGTAAATTTATTCCAAAATAGTCAATTTTTTAAAGCAGCCAAATTCAAGATGAAATATATGGTTATGGGTAGAGCAATAAAGAGTAAGAGTTAACGTACTGGCATGGATTTTTTGAGAATAATACGAGAATGGCAATTGACGCGTGTATTGGTGGGAGTATTTGGTTATTGGTGGGAGAGAATGGAGAGCAAACGTGAGGAAGCTTTTAAGAAAATGGTCACGAACAAGCCCCCTGGGGATGGAGAATGATCCGTAGAGAGAGAGAGAGAGAATGAGAGAGAAGAGCGAGGGAGATTAGGATTCCGCAGGTCTGTCACACCTTTCGACAATGATGCGTTAACTCCGCATCCATTGGTGCGGCACGCTACCAAAATTCTTCCCTAAGATTCAACGTCCTCTCTGGCCCGAAACGTCTTTTTTTCTAAAACGAGGAAGAAGACGAAGAAGGCTCGACATCCCAGCGGGGCATTTTCTGCTGTCTCTCTCATTCCCTCCGCTCTTCTTTGTCGGCAATAAGAAGGCGCGCGGACATGTGCGGACAATTCCCGGGACAGATTTGTCTGCTAGCGAGATCTCTCACTCGCCCGTTCTCATCTTCTTTTTCACGAGCCACCGCAACGTCCGGCGCGGGACACGCGCACGTGAAACACGGGAAAACAAGGCGCGTCCGCCGGGGATGAAAATGGTTTTAGGAAAAATAAATGTGATCGCGAGGAAAAACAGGGGAGAAATTTTGTAACGAGAAGCTTCAAAAATGACGACGTCAGAAAAACGAGGCTAAGCGTCTCGTAGTCGGATAATTTATAATTACTCCGTGCCCGTTTCGCTTTCGAGAAAGAAAAAAAAAGTGGCAAAGAGAGAAAGGTGAAAAAAAAACACGAGTAAAAATTATTGGTGTGGCAAAAGTTCTCTTACGTGGAAGCCAGGAATGTAAAAATTGCTTAAATTACCATAAAATCGCGACAATTTTAATTACACGAGTTCACACACTGTGAGGCTTACCGCGAGCAAGCTCGCCCCTTTTTTGCCGCTTTTTTTCTCTTCCGCCATCTCACCTGGGTCAAAGTTTATGTTTCTCTCTATGTAAATCAGCGTTTGAGCCCCGAGTTTCGCGAGCTGACGCGCGATTTTACTGGTTTGCGTGAGCCGAGAGAGAGAAAAAAAAACGAGGAACGCTTTTTCTTTTCGCGCAAAGAAAAATTCATACGGAATTTCTCGACCGGAGACTTCCGCGGCGAGAGGGAAAAAATTGTGGAAAAAAAACGTGCATTCGCGAGGGATGGATTGAAAAATGTGTGTCAAGAGAAAAGAAATGAGGGACGTTATCTGCGCTCAGACACCTCCTTTGTTCGCCGAATTCCAAGCTTCTTTGCAACGAAGAATCGCGCTCATCTCTTCCATTTTTCGAAGATGAGCCCTGGCCCAAGATTTCTCTCCTCGATCGAAGGTCCCTCGCTCTTTCGCCCGGTAAACCGAGTGGACAATGGACAGAGAATAGAAAACTTTTGCATGGAAAACGAGAACGATTTGTGGAAGATCCATTGAAAATGGCTCAGTGCTAAATATTTTTCTGTGTGTTAAAAAATTAGCCAAAATTATAAACAGGATATTCAAAAAATAATTACAATTGAGGAAAAATACTTGCGTGAAAGCATCTACAAATAAACTTGGAATTTAAACATTGATTACATTAAGGTAGTTGAATTATAAAATCGTTTTCTTAGGATTTTGTTAAAAATTTGTAAAAACCTTCTTTGATACAATCTGCAATTTATATATTAAATTTTAAGAGACTTCACTTTGTAGTACTTGAGATATTTTTTGTAAAAAATCACCATTTTCGGCAGTCTCCCATAAGAGCACGTGTTAAATACATATATTGCAAAAACAAACTGCTGAGGTACACTATAAGAATAAAATTTAGTCCAAAGTAGCAAAATTTGTTTGATCTAACAGAATTTGCGTTCCTATAGGTATTTTTCTGCAAATTATTGAACGAAATCAAAAAAATTCTTCATTACTATTTAACTAAAGTTATATCAATTTAATTTTTTAAACTAAACCTCTTCTCAGTAGACTATAAAATATCATACATAAAAAATAATAAAATAATAAAAATTGGTAGAGAACACGATAGAAATTGAGATCGATAGAAAGTAAAAAATAGATGAGAACATTTTTTTGGGTGGGAAAAAAGTTATCGAAAATTGTAAAAAAAAAATAATCGACGAACAAAAAGTTCGAGTCCGTCGATGTGTGGGAGGATCGGAGAGAAGAGAGAAAGAACATGCGGTTTGACAACTCCGGTCGGCCCGGCATGAGGTCCCGATGAAGAAGCGAGAAGACGAACGAGCCATCGGGGGCGAGGAAGACAGCGAGATATGCAGGAAAACTCGTGCGAGTTTAGCCGCGGGGCCGCTGCTAGTTGTCCGTGTACAAAGCCAAAGGACAAAACACATGATCGCTTCCTTTGTAACCTCACACCTTCAACAAAGATCCCCAGTGATCCGAGATGATCTTCGAAAGGTTTTCCATGTCGGGAGTTCCGAAATGCCAAAACGGGCGCACGAACCAAAAATCGACCCTCGTAATCGTCCGCGTTTCACGGCGCATCGCCATTGTCCCGATCCGTGGAACGGGGGGGCTTCCGTTTGCTGCTGGACGGAAAATGTTCTCGATCCGGCAGCGATCTCGACAATAATGCGCGCGCTCTCCTTTTCCTCTCATTTCGCGGCGTCTCTTCTCGCCACCGATCGGACGAACTTTTCGTAACGATGAAAATCCTCCGAACGCCCTGTCCGGTCACGAAACTTTTACAGGAGCGACCCTGTATTCCGGCCGCAAAACTTTTATTGCGTGTCTGACTCGGGAAAAATATAGTCCTCGTGCGTGAAATGTCACTCAAAAATCGCTTCCGCGTTCTGGATACGGACAAAAATGGAGCGAAGCCGAATTTCGCCGACGTCAGAGAAGCTTCGGGAGAAAGTTATGAATAAAGAGGGACGAGGATCGATGGGGAATGATAGCGGGGCCGATGCTTGACGCAAAAATGCTTTTAGCCAACACAGCGTGTCCCCCGCGTAGCCAATGGCGTACCTCTATAAACACAATAATAATCTATATATATATAAATTTATGTACTCGCGAAAGAAATATAACAGCGGAAAAGCCAACGCCCACAGGAATGGCTGCTGTACATCGTTACAATTTTTTTTTCCTTCTCATATATTTCTCGATTTTTATAGTCTGTCTCTATAAAACTTATTATATCTATTTATTTATCTCTTTGGCTTATTTTCTATTAAATTCAGAATTAAATTAGTGATACGTATACTAGGCAAATGAGATATTGTTTGGCTTATTTTAAAATTTTTAAGGCTGAATAAAATGTCATATATTATATTATTTTTCCTTTTCGATATGTTTGAATTGATTTTTTACGATTTTTCTGACTGCATACATGTTTCATATATATGACATCGCATAATACGCTCTATTTCGATGAATTGATTATGAGCTTCACGTTTTTTTTTAATAGAATATTTTATCGCAAAATTTTCGGTAAATAACGAAAAAGGGACTTATACAAAGCACAATCCAATTTTCGTATGTTCGTTAATACTTCATTAAGAGAAAAATTTACTATAAACATAAACACGTACGTTCATCATTGATTCATTCATCATTCATTAATTTTTTATATAGAATCAGAAAAAGGTACCATTTTTTCGCGACGACAAGTATAGGAAGAAATTCGAAGCCGTTTGCGACTCGTTAAAAAAATGTGACAGGATTTTCCTGCTCGTTGTCTCCGCATGAAAATCGGTGGGAAATGTTGGCCGGGTCTTGACGATTATCCGGGAGAATCGAGCCAAATGCGGGGGTGGTTGGACGACGAGTGTTGTGTACGAAGTAAAAGTGTAATGGACGGGGAGGAGGGTAGTCAATTATCATTCCCTAAATAAGGGGAGGCTGTTTACGGTTGGCCGTTAAAGGGAGGGCGCGCGTGCGCGTTCTCCGTGACGTAATAAGTGGAGAAGAGAGGAGCCTCGATCCGGGCGAGAGAGCTATCGCCGAGTGGATGATCACCGGAGCATGCCCGCGCAAGGACGAGGGTAAGAGCCCGGTTCCTCTCCCTTATTCCTGTTAGCTCACGACCTCCTAATATAAGACGGTACTGACTGCATTCCCACTGCTGGCGACATCTTTGCTTAATCCTCGCTTCTCTGTCGGAAGTTGGACCCTCGCGAGCACCCGAATTTGCCTTCCCCAACGTCCTTTCATCCTCCTCAACCGTCTTAATTGATGCTTAATTAATCCCGGAGAAAATCATAGTTGTCGCAGCAGGCAGCCGGGCATAACCATCACCGCTCTCTCAATCTCAGCGCAAATATCTTCACCAACCCACACACCCAAATATATAATACAATTCTCCCGACACTCTCTCACCTAATTCATTACTTGACAATCTTTTAGCTAGACATCAATTTACTTTTTTTCTACAATTGCGCGTACCTATTTTAAGATTTCACATGGTTCTGAATATAGCTTTCTGATATATATGAACGAAAGAGAGATAGAGATTGAATAAACCATTACGACTTGATCGTACTTCTGCAATTTTTAAACTGTATTTTATGGAGAATTTTTTAGAAAGGTTGTTTATAAAATCAAGAAAATGCGTTAACGCATTTACTTAATTTTCTTACGCGAAGAGAATTATATATGATAGGTTGGGTTTCTTTCATGTTCTAATAACAGTTTTGAATTTGAAACTGTTACTGCTGTACTACAAAAAAAATGAAGTTATTTTGCTTGTAAAATTCTCTCTGCGTACTTTCTACAATTACTTTATGCATGGAAAAAATTCTACAATCCGGTCAAAGAGCTTGCCACGATTTTTTTCTCAAATCGTGCTTGAATGTGTTAAGTTCATTTTTTTTAATTCCATTTTACTCTATTTTTTTACTCCAGTGTAACCTTGATATTTTAAATTATCTGGTGTTCCATATATAATTTTTAATTACCTATTGTTTTTAAAAATGCTCACAATTAAAAAAAGAAGTTTAACAATGTGCTCGCTCATTTGTTACTCTACATTATTAAAAATCAGTAAACCATTCAACAAGATTACCGACACTGTAACATATTATATTTATATTACCATTATTATGGCGACTATTATTTTACATTTTATTACAGTCGTACGATTTTTATTCTCACTGCACTAAATCATTACATTCGTAATTTTTGAATTTTACTTTTTATGGATTATCCGAAAAGTAATCTCTCTTTGTTTATGTCAAAACTGTACAACAATGAATTTTTAAAATGAATTATTGCAGTGATCTGAAAAACGATACAGTGACTTTTTGTTTCAAAATATGAACAATTGTTATAATTCATCAGATTCTCAATTCTAAGAATTTCATCGTTGTTTTTTATTAGAATGTTCAGGGAAAATGGTAAATTTTATGGTTTTGTGATTAAGTTACAAATTTAAAAATGCTTCATTATTTTTTTAATTTTCACTGGCTTAAATAATACCAAACGTTAATGTTGTTTAAAAAGTATATTATACTTATATCACAGCTAACAGGAGAAAACTTTACAAATATGGCAAAAATATGAAGTATATAAATTTCACCACTTTACCATGTAAAACTCATATTTGTTAGGGACAGTGTCTCCAGTAAATCCTCACATGAACTGATTTCTGTTTTTGACACTGCATTTTTATTTTTTGCATTTTGATTTTTCGCAACCTCCATAGCCATAATCTAAAGACTTTTTAGCATGTAAAGAAAATGAGAAAAGTCTCTAGAGTCTATCAATTTATTTCGAAAACACGATCGTAGATCGTTTCATGCGCAGAAGTCTCGATTCGCTTGTCCTCACCCTCGCGCTCTCATTCTCTTCACGGGGAAAAAGTAGCCCGGAGCGCAGTCTCTTGACCCGCACTTGACTCTGGCATGGAAAAATATTACGAAAGAATCATAACGGCGCGATGCCCTCCGACCCGTGTCTAACGTGCAGCAGATGCTGTTTTCCCCTCCACCTTTTTTCCGGCCCCTTCCAACTTTCCGCTTCTCTCCTCGCGTGCGCCCCGAGCTCGCTGGTGCACTGTGACACATTGTACAAGCCTCTGGATACAAGAAGCCCAAAATTGGGGAAGCTACCCTCGAGATTTTATCTCCGAGCCGATATAAATTATACGCGAACGAAACGGAGGCGTCACGCGCAGCGAAAACTTTATTCCTCATAATATGATCCGTCAATCAGAGACTCTCTATTTTTTCATGATACTATTGTATACGATAATGATATGATACGGATAGCCAAATAAGTCCAGAAAAAATTCATTCATTTCAGATAATAATACATTCATTTGCTTAAAAACAATTTTGGATAATTTTCAAAAATTTTCGAAATTATGTTCCTTCTTTTCTCGTTTATTAATGTATTAAACATAATAATAGTTAAATTGACGCATAAACTTTATTTATAGAAACATGTTTCTCATGATACTATATAGTACGATACAGTGATACACGGTACGAGTATAGTTTAAATAAAATCTATAAAAATGAATTTCTTTATATAAGATAATACTTATATATTTAATTCATTTAAGACAATAAATAGGTAAATTTCAAGAACTGTCCAAATAATTCGTGCTCCTTGTTCTTGTTTATGCATATGTGTTATGTATGATGTGGTGATAGTTGTATTGATAGGTAAAGGAAACCCCATTTAATATTGGTGTGTTTGAATCGAGAAGCCAGAACACGGAGTTGCTCAATCCTAGAGCGGGCGCCTCGCTCTGATTTATGCAGAGCAATAGTCGAGAGCAAACGCGAGAGAGCACACGGATATGCACGCAAGCAGCCCACGGGTTTCTCCAGGTGTGTATTCTCCTCCAGCGTATTGAAGTTTACGACCCTCGGTACAACTGTTCACCACAACAAGATTAGTTCAGCCATTGTATCGGTCGCTTCTGTTTCTCTTTGACTCTGCGGTCATCTCCGCCAAAACAAAACCTATGTCCATTACTCTCTCGGGCTCCTTCCATATCCAATTGCACAATGATTATAATTCTTCATTCAAGAATTGTCAGTGGTAGGAATAATTGAAAACCATGACTATCGGTAGTAGAAATGAAGTTGGTAAGATTGAACTCGTGCTCGTTTCCAGCTGAATAACATTCGCAGTTTGTATACGATCGGTGGTAAAAATAGTCCTACCGTTTGAATAAGAAGGACGATTAATTGCAGAAACATTCCAATAACATAATGAGAATTTACATATCCAGATGATGGACAATCATAACTTTTCATTCAACCATAATCAATTGAAGAAACAATTGTGACAATTATTTCGAAAATGATCAACCATTGAAACAATTCTGACAAAGCTTTGTAAGAATCATGTTCCAATTGACGAACAATAATCACCATAATTTACATCGAAAATGATGTACCGAAATACTTATTTCGAAAATGATCAACCATTGACACAATTCTGACAAACAGCTTGTAAGAATCATGCTCCAATTGACAAACAATGATCACCATATAATTTACATCGAAAATGATGAACCGAACAATCAATCAAACGGTTCTATTTCCACCTCAATAGCAATTGCAGTTTTTATTCAGAAAATTATCAGTATAATGATTCTGATAAAAATCGGTGGCAATTGTTGAGAAAATGATCGATGAGAATCTCTATATAAATTGATAAATTGTAGAATCAATTATTACAGTGTCGTGCTCGTTTTATCTCGAGTTGAAAAAAAAATTGTAGTATATTTACATGTATGAAGGATGATCGGCTGTAGAAACAATTCTGGGGAAAACGTTGCGAGAATTGGGAGGAAAAGATCCTCGTCGGGTTTCCGTATATTGAAACGTCAGACGATCGGGATGGGAGATCAAAGGCGATGATTGTTTCTCGTAAATTATAACGGAGAAGGTAACGGTGGAGGAAGGGTCGGGGGGTGAAAGGAGGGCACGGCACTTACTCGACTTCTCGTTATGAGTTGGGAACAAGTGCAATTAAGTCGAAGGGAGCGGGGGCCAGCGAGAGAACGACGGAAGCTCCTGGGCTCACGTTTAGACAGGGGCTTCCTTCCTTCTGCGTTTTCCTCCGACAAATACACGAGAGAGCGATTATGTGACGAAGTTTTGTGAATAACGACGGCGAGGTCCGATTTGAAATTGCGTCAAAGCGGACGGACGAGACACGGTGCGGATCGAGGCGAGAAATAAATTGGGGAGAAAAAGGGAGAAGCGACCGGACTGGAACTTGTCCCGCCGGGGACACGTGCGGAAAGAAAACGGGATCGGAGGAGCGAACTGTTGATAAGTGGCAGCTCCGGCTGTCCGATCACAAAGAGCGATGACGATGAGGCGAGATCTTCTTTGATGGCTCTGCCGAGTTCACAACCCCGAGAAGCCTCGCGGACCCCCGCGCCTCATCGTGCCTGCAACACGTGTCTCTTACGACTCTACTATACGACGATCGCCGAAATAATGAGAGAACCCGCAAGATTTATTGTCAGGCTCCATCCTAGAATCCTCCATCATATTGTTTTCACTGGCAATCTACTTGCCAAAAGATATAAATCTTTCACCGAGATTCGTCGCTGGACTGATTTTTCAACAATCTCGAACAACGATTGTTCAATACACCATTCAAATTGAATATCGATTCAGGTCATCCTGTATATCACTGCAGAACAGTCCAAAGTCATGATCAAGTAATTTATACAAGATACGAAAAATTAAAGAGCTCAAGAACATATTGAAATACAAATGAAAAATATATGGTATGTGTTGGAAAATTAATTAACTCTTGAAATTATGTAATTGTTAACAATAAAAATCTCTATTACGATTATTTCGAAATTGTGATAAAGTAATTGATACAAGATCCAAAAATTAAAAATGAAAGTAAATTTATTTGTTAAAAATAAATACCTTGGCCATTGTTACACAACTATTTTTCAATTTCAATCGAGGTTATGATTCTATCTCTGAAGATCAATTTAGAGGCACGATACACTAATTTGATACGAAAAGACATGAAATATTGAAGATCTTGAAAGTATAGAAACAAATAAGAAAATTAATTAAATTTACTAAAAATTGTATTCCTTAAAAATCAATCTTTTGGATATCGCTGCAGCGACATAGATATCTCTGCTTTAATTCGATGCAAATTGAATTTCAATGATGGCAGAGCGATCGCGTATGACAGTTGAGAAATCGAGAAGTTTCGCTGGTTGTTAATGTAAAATCGGTGGGAGATACCGTTTGTAATTCATCCTCGAAGATATAGAAGTCGGAAGGGCTCGTCGCGCATGTTTTGCCACTCGTCGACCGAAAAGGGGTTGTCGAGCGAGGGCTGGGCAAAATAGAGAAACAGAAAGGAAGAAGCACGATCCTGCGACAACCTGGCGAGGGCTCTCATTGAAAAAGTTAGCGAGAGCCAAATTTAAATGTCAAAATATCTCCCGGTCGGGTTTTCTCGACAATTGGCCTATCATATAATTATTAACATAAAGCGACGTTCCTCGAGGAGGAGACACGCAGCCGACAACTGTCAATCATATCTGGAAGGAATGAAAAATAATAAAGAAAAAAAAACATAACTTGATCCTTGAGAAAAGGGCTAGTTAGGCGATGGCTCGTGGTCGTGTATCGATTCTCGTTTCTGCATGTTACGTTTTGTCCCTGCACGAGTTTTATCGAGTCTACGCGGAGAGCGAGCCAGGTCGTTCCTTTTTTCCGGCACATATTTATGTACATAAATATATTCGTATGAATATCAAGCTCGGCTGATGCATTGAAAATACGCATTGGATTATTTTCTCCACAATTTGAGTTCGCCCGATTCTGCAGAGCCGAAAACGATCTTTTCTGTTGCGCACGAAAAAAAAAAGATTCTCGAGGGCCTTTAAAAATTTATAAGATCGATTTGAAAAAAGAGAGAGAGAGAGAGAGAAGAAAATAAAAAGTATACAGAGGAGGAAAAGTGCAACGTGAGATTGGCAGGGGAAAAGTGTGGCTGGAATTCTCCGCAGGAATCGCGTTGGGTTTCTCTGACGACAGGCAAGTCCTGACCGCTCGATTGGGCCACTTTCGCTCTCTTTTTTCTTCTTTATTTCTTTTTCACGAACCTTCGGTGGTCAATGCAACGAGGTTCTCGACGACGTGTGACGAGTCGACAATGAAATTTTTGCCGATCAGCCGGGACTCTCCTGATTGTCACTTGTTTCCTGCTTTAATTCTTCTCGGCTCTCTTTCACGCTCGTTACTCTCATTTTTCTGCCGCTAGCGTGCAGTCCGGAGGCAGGTCGTCGAGGGCACTCGTAACCCTACTCCTTGAGAAACATCGAATTTCTCAGCTCGAATTTATCGATTTAAACTGACCGATCCGTTCGTACGACGTTCAGCTATTTTTCCCCGGGGCGATTCAACCAGCTCCCCATTATTAAACAGGAGCTTGACCACCGAGGAACGCCCAGCACTCGAAATATTTTACCTCTGACGAATAATCGCTCGACAATGGAGCGATTATTCAATCTTTGCCAATTTACGAAAAAAGAGAATAAAATAACCGGATATCCGCTCAGTCTTGTAATCTTTTGACAAAGGTGACAATTGTATTGAACTCTCTGTTATTATTTTTCGTGAAAAATGATAACTGAACGATAAAACGATAAATTTTGGATTGAGGTAAAGGATTCGTAATAATTTCCGTATCCGAATTTCTCGATTCTCGTCGGGCGTATCATTAATCTGCGAATATTTCTGGCAGGGCAGAGAACAATTTTTTGGTCAATGACACGGCGGACTGTCAGTAGCACGGGCCGGTTGGACAACGGCTCTTTTTTTTGGGGCGCTCGAAACGAGAAAAATATCTTTATGTCCGTGTAATGCCGGTTATATAGATACGAGGAATAAATACATATATTCGTGTATGTAAGATTTTTTTTTCTGTATCATACATATTGGATATCTATAGGTTAAGAATCCGAAACACGCTTTGTCAGATTTTGCCATTAATATAATTTGTCAGTGGCATACGCTGCCAATATAATTCCCTCCGTGGTTTTCCGCACGATTTGGCAAAAAAGTACTATGCCGCGAGGCGCGTGTGATCGTGGCCTTCCAGCGGATGAAAAACAAGCATCCTCCTTTCTTTCTCTCTTTCTCGCTCTTCTCACGTCCGCCGTGCCCTTTTCCCTTTTTTCAACGGCACGAAAAAGCGGTCAGCAAACATGAACGAGCACGCCACATTTTTCCTTCATTCTCTCGGAAAACGCGTTGATCTAGCTCTCTCTCGGACGATGAGTGACGAGGGTCGCCACGGAAAAAAAATTTCCCGATACTTGTCTGACGTGCAATAAAAATAATGCAAAACGAATACTGAGAAAAAATAATTAAAAATTATTCGCTCAATGGGAGATAAAAATAATAATTCTTGTGATAAAAGTACGTGAAAGTAATTTATAAAAAGCGAGGATAATAGATAATTGTCCTTTATTGTTTCAAAATTGACTTAAATAATAAACAATTTGATTAAATTTTTTTAAGGAAGCTTTCATTACGTAAAATTACACTCTTACGTGTATCTATTTTTCGTATAAACATAAAAAACGATAAAAAGTTCAAATCAACTAAATCGTATTTTATAAATATTGAAAAAAATTGTAATAAAATTATTTTTCTATTTTTTTTTCACTTAATGTACCCGATGCAGGTAAAATTTTTTGCATTATCGGATGAAAATCGATTTGCTTGTTATGAAATTAAAGTTTGTCAATAAATGAAGAATAATATGCAATGATTATTAAAAGATAGTTAGTATTAAAAGAGTGTGAATGTTTAATAATACCGAGAAGATCGATAATAAATTATTAGTCTGAGATTGTGTCAAGTGTTTCACGTGATAAAAATTGATTAAGAAATGTATTTAGAGAGTAAATCGAACGAACTGAGCTTTTAATCGTTTCGAAATTACACGACGAATTGGGCAGGCGAGAATCCGGTGTTAAATCGTGGCAAGTTGAATGAAATATCAGCGAAATGATCAGAGGCGTATGGAGGAGAGGGAAGAGCGAATTTACGGGCGAGCTGGCTAAGCCAAAGATTGGTTTAGTTGCCACGAAGGCACGCCACACATCGTTCGATTACGCGTCAGCGAGCTCCAGAAGCTGCATCATTCCTTTTGCCGCTACATGCTTTTTTTCGGCGCACATGTGTACACTCGCTTGTAAACGAGTGAAAACGAAACGAATGTCTACGCACGCCCTTCCAGCCCCTAACTCTCATCCCTTTCGCTCCCTCTCTCGCTCTTCACGATTTCGGAGACGCACGACCGGATAAAGAAAGTATCCGAAAAACGAGAGCACGCTCTCTCGTCAGGTGAGATATAATAACATCGATATACGTGACGTTTTTTTCATACGTCAAATTTTTCACGAGACGAGCAAACTCCGCGCTTTTCCCCATTTCTCATTCCCCGAAATTTCGTCCCAAAAAATCTCTCCATTCTCACCTCTTTATTCCCGACGACGCGGCAATCTTCGCCGCGTATCGGGAATCGGCATGAATAAACAGAGATGGGTTTTCGGGGGTAAAGACGAGAAAAAAAAATTACGGTGCGATCGGGGAACCGTTTTTTTTTTATTTCACGAGACAGATCGAAAAGTTGGAGACTCGTTGGTTTTTTTTTCGCGATGTGAGAAAAGGATTAAGAGGGTGCATGGGGTACCGGAATTTCCTTCCACGGGATTCCCCTTCGTGTTATTTTTTCCCTTTTTTCCCGTTCATTTGTGAAATTCGAGGAAAGGATTAAACTGCCAAGATTCACCGCAAACGTATCACCCTCGAATCCTTTACCCGCTCGATATAATACCGGCCAATTTGTTGGGATTCCACGATTTCGAAGATATCTTCGAGGGGAAATCATTTTTTTTCGTCCCTCGTTCCATTTTTTTTTCCTCGATAGCACGTCGTTTCGTGAGAAACGTGAATTTCGTGAATCGCGAAACACTCCGTCGAAACTCGTTGAAGGTATATCTTTAGTTTGTATACGAACTTATGGCTTTGATTTCACGATTGTGAATAATTGCGTATGAACGATATTGTTGGGTTTTCTTGCATTGGAAAATTTTATCGATTTCATTGTTGACACGATTGAATATAAAATTAATATTGATAATACGCAATATTTCACACAATGCCGAAATCATTTTTAGCGTTTTAACATTGACATGGAATATTTATATATTATTAAAAATTCATTGAAATTATCGGAACGAAATATTGGTTTAAA
The DNA here is from genome assembly GCA_030522545.1 of Cremastinae sp. A BG-2022a. NCBI lineage: Eukaryota > Metazoa > Arthropoda > Insecta > Hymenoptera > Ichneumonidae > Cremastinae sp. A BG-2022a. The sequence continues at coordinate 473 of JAPYYW010000361.1, read as the reverse complement.
AACATACACACGCAATGAAAATAATTTATGAAAATGAATGGAACGATTGATTAATTATTTTTTCATTTGGAATATTTGGTATTTGATAAAGTATTTGAAACAATACTGAATAGTTTAAAGAACTATAAAGAAATACCTATTTTTCACTCCGAAATACTGAATGCATGTTGAAATTTTTCTCTGATAAAGACCATGATAAATTGAAACATTTTTTAAATCAGAAATCTGTCAAATCTTCCATTTCAAATTCATAAACCACAAATTTTTCGAAATCAACATCATTGATTGTTGGATATTGAAAGAAGGGATTTTAAAAAAGACATTTCGCTACAAATTTGAGATACATATTTCGAATAAAATATCGCTTATTTAATATATACGAGCAGCAACGCGGCCGCTGCACGGCCGCTTTTTCCGTTTCAACATGTTTGAATTGATGTTTTACAATTATTCTAAGCGTATACTTCATACAA
>JAPYYW010000360.1:0-59832 GCA_030522545.1 Cremastinae sp. A BG-2022a | reverse complement strand
GAATAGTTCAGTGTTTCTAATTAATAATATCGTTTAAAAATACTTTTTAAAAATGTCAGTGCGGATGTATCCTATATTAAAAAAAGATGAAACCTCTAACCAATTAATCGCAATAGAGTGCATTATGCGAAGTTGCAGGAAGAATGCGTCTAGAAGAACAGCAAAATATCAATTAAAACGTCAAAAAAGCGGTCGCGTTGTCGCTCGTATACGAAAAAAATAGCTCAAACGATAAAAACATAATTAGCGATATAAAAAATATACTGGTGTGTAGAATCAAGCTAAAATTGATAAAACAATAATAATGGTAATAATCGATGAAAATGTAAAAAGTGTGGGTAAAATACAATGCGACTGATGAGCGCGTATCGGCAACGAAGTTTTCGTGAGCGGTTGGGTCGATGGAGTCAAATTTCGCAAAGTGGTGATCCCGTCGCCCGATTGATCCTGAGATTGATCCTGTCGTGCGTATATATATTGGCGGAGCCGAGTTTCGGCGAGCCGCAAGAATGAGCGAGAGAGAGAGAGAGAGAGAGAGAAGAAAGAAAAAAAAAGGGAAAAATAAGCGAGAGTGAGATGACAAAGAAAGTGCGGAGACGAGCCGAGTGCGAGGGCGAGAGAGAAAGAAAGATAAAAGCGAAGGTATTACGCCCGGATGGAGCGAAAGTCTCGGAAGAAGACACACGGGTATAGACAGAATGAAAGAGAAGAGCCGGCGAGGGGAGACGATCGTCGCAAAGGCCCGTGAGTCGTGAGAGAAATCTATCCCGTCGAATACCTCATACGTATTTTGCGGTCTCGTTGGCGCGCGAGCTCGTACGAAAAAAAAAGCCGAAGGAAAAAAAAAGAGCACGAAAACAAGAAAAATGAAGAAGATAAAGGGAAAAAAAATAAATTCGACGTAGAGGGACAAGCGCGAGGAAGAGACCGCGAGAGAGGAGGCGAAAGAGTAAAGTTGGGAGCCTTCGAATTCCGCGAATCTCTAGTCAAAGTTTTCTACTTGCTTCTTCGAATCGACTCGGTTGAACGATCATGAGGTATATACACATGATACATATATAGATTGAGAAAGAGAGAGAAAGAGAGAGAGAGAATAGCAAAGTTTGCAGGTATGAACGGGAGAAACGATAAAACGCTTCCTTTTGCTCTCTCGCACGAGATTCTCCGTCTCCTCTCGCTCATCTCGCGAGGGTGCATCAGTTTCAAGATGGCGAGCGCTCGTTGCGCCACGCGCGCGGTGACGAAAAAAAAAAATTCTCTCCCGTACCCTTTCGTCGCGACGCTCGACCGTTTGGCTGTTTATTTTTTTTCATCGCCGTACTCTCGTTCTTTCTCTCACGCGAGTTCAACCTTCGAGAGATTGTTTCGGTTCCTGTGTTTGCGCGGATACTTTTTTACGAATTTCGCAAGAAATTCCCCGCTTCGGGACACGTGGAGCGTGTATCGCGGCGTTGCGTTAGCGCGCGCTTCGCACGCCCGACATTTTTTTCACACGACAAACGAACGCGATGAGACGTTGCCTCGCTTCGTACGGAATTTCATTGCGAATCGTTCGTCAGAAAGAAACTATTCGCTTTCTCAGATATTATTCGTGCGAGTCAACGCGAAAATATTCCTATCTCGACCATTATTCTTGACCTAGTCTAACCTTCAGTCTTGCATCATTTATTCCGTAAACATTGTGCACGATTCGCATTTTTGCGCAATATGAATTTATTGCGCAAATATGTGAACACGTTGTGCGAATAATTGAAAAATATCGAACGGACTCGTACTTACAGAAGGAATAACGAAACGTAAGCGCGAACGCGCCGTTGTTCCCGGCGTTCCGTGAACGAGTGAGATAGCGCGTAGCGCGGACTCGCGTACAGTCGACTCGCCGACCAGTTCGGCCGGCCGGAGTGGGAACGCCGCGAGTGGGGGGGAGATGGCGCTTCGTGCGCGCTCGCGACGCCTCGCGCACGGAGTCCTGTCGTCAGTCAGCTCTCGACGCTCGAGAAGTACGTGTGTGATTCGTTCGTCGAGCGCTGCCACGACAAAGGCTTCCGAGAGACGTTCGAAAAAGACATCGCGTCGGTGAACCGCCACCGATCCCGACGTTTCGTCTCGTGCCATTTGTTTCTTTTCTTACGTAAATACCGCGAACAAGTAACCGATAATTTTGGTACGCACACTTTGATAATTTTGGTGATTTAAAAAAACAAACGATTCCGTGCAAGTGCCGAAAGATTTAATAACGTTAATAATGAGTATAATAATAATGCATAATCCGTTAAATAAGCCGCGAGTGCGTCGATGATAATGTTTTGAAAGTCTCCAACGTGTTCACGGGTAATAATTGAAGCAAATAATTCGCGATAACGAAAGAAAGTAACTCCATCGTGAGTATTGGATATTAAAGTAAAAAAAAAAAAGAAAGAAGCGGCCCTCGAAGATTTTTTCATTCGGAGCAAATGGCTTGAAAGTGAATATTTTCAAATCGCACGCGTTTTTTTCGTCGCGTCTCGACTTTTTCACCGGCGAATTACGAATGGTAGCGACGAGTGAGAATAATTCAGTGACTCTAGGTGGAAAAACGTTTGATTCCGCGACATGATCATCGACGAATTAATCCTCGCGATTAGCAGGCGCCCAGCGTCGACGGAGATATAACATTCACGGACGTACGACACGAGACGTACACAAATGTACACGCGCACGAATAAATCACGCGACGCCTCAGTGATTCATTCTGTGATCTGTTATCAGTGATACGCTTCGTTATCGTTCATTGTTTCTTCACCTCTCTCTCTCTCTCTGTCTCTCCTTTCTTTTTCCCTACGAAAGTGTTCACCGAAAGTTGCTTCGTTTTTTTCCGTCCTTCGTATTATTATTACCGTTGTCGTCGTAGTTGTTGTTATTATTTATCGCTGTCACCCTGCCGGACGAAAAATAACGCCGAAAGAGAGTGTGTTGGCATGGATGGAAGGCTGATGGAAATTAACGCAATGGAGGATACGAGACTTCGCGGACAACTGGACACGCCGAAAATGGTGAGTTTTGCCTTTTTGTTATTGCGTGCGAATTTTTTTCAATGACTTCATTTTCACAAGCCTCGGAGATTTTTTACGACGGGACGTTCAAGGACGTTTCTCGATTGCGTCAATTTTCGAAATATAATCTTAAGCGAATGAAAAATTTTATATAAGGTAAATATCCCTAAGGGGGTTTTCTCACTTTATCTTTATTTAAAAAATATTCAAACGAAAAAATGTGCTTCTGATTCACATCTTGACTATTGTCTGATATTTTAGTGACACAAAACTCATTCAATGTGTTAATTTTAAACAATATTTCTAATAAATAAATACATAAATGTTCAAATATGTATAGAATGTCCCAATAGTTGTACAGAAAATCGATCCTGTCTCTAGTGAGTTTTTTACAATAAATCAACGTTATGAAAAATACACTTCCTCGTACAGGACAAATAATCTATACGATTCTATTGATAAAAAAAATTGAAATAATAAAAATAATATAGCGAAAATTGTTCAACTATTGGGACGTTTACCTTATCGGAGCGTTTGCCGAGTTCTCGCGAACTCCGATACTCCGAAAAGTTTTATTTTTTGCGAAATTTTCGATACCGTTAAAAATATTATTCGGGTTGTTACGAGTATAGCCACTTTTTTCGCAATGTTTTTTTCTCTTTTTTTCGTGGGATTGAATTTGTTCGTAGAATTCGGAGCCTGGATTTCTAGAAAAGCAAACGCTGTCTGGGGATCGAAAAAAATTGTAAACAGAGCTCGTTGCGCGACATCGGAGCGCTGTTTATCTTCGTTTCTTCTTCATCATTGTTATTAGTCGCAGTTGGGCGTTCGTTTTATTCGCTCGCATTCGTAAATAATAAATTAACGATAACTCGCTTCTTCTCTCTCTCGCTCATTCTCACTTTTGGCCTTGCATTTTTATATAATTCATGACATATTGACTCGCGACGAGATAGTAAATTAATCGTAACGCCGCCTGTAAATAGCTCGTTGCAATAATGGCTCGTCTTCTTTGCAAAACAAAACCAACGAAAATGAATAATTGGTTTGAATTAATTTTACATTTACGATTAAATTCACTTTTGGAATTTTATTCCTCAATTTTTTTACAATTCGCTTTATGAATTACGTTGTAAACAATGGTAATTCGCTCAACAAATTGTTTTTTATTCGACAGCGTCATAATTTAAAATCGTCTCTTGTAAAATAATTCGTAATTGACTAAAAAATTGATTTAAAAAGAGTTTTTTTTCGTTTCGTTTACAATTTTTTTTTGTTTTTGATTTTAATGATTGTAAAATTATTGAAACACTATTGAGTGTTTTTTTTCGAAATATACGATAAATATTTTTTTTTCATAAATTATTTCGTAGCTTCATTTCTTTATATTACTATCATAATTAACTTGTAGACGGAATTGAAGCTTTTAAACCACCTTAAAAAATATATGTTTTTGTTTTATTCACGTAAATATGTGAAACGTCGTTAATGTCTTTGTTTTGAAAAAATTCCGTGGGACATAATTATCAAGAAAAGTCTTGATGACATTTAATAGTTGGTTGAACATTTTTATCATTATACATAGTTTCCGGAAATACATCTAAATATATATAATCTAAAAATCAAATGTTTTCGTGGGAAAAGAATTTTTTGTGGATAATTTTCTTGTTATTTCCATGCTCATAACATCATTTTCGACACGTTCCTATCGATTTTACAAATTTCGAATCAGTCGATCCGACTTTTTTTTCTCGAGAGCGTGATTCGTTCGAAAGTAATTTGCATACTTTTCATATATCGATGTGAAAATTCAATAAATTCAACTCGTGGGGATATAACGTGTATTTTATAATTGAATGCGATGAATTGTGTAATAAATTATACATTTTCCTATTTCTCTCCGGAATCGAAGCGTTTTCACCGTTACCGCGGTAAATTTGAAAATATTCGATATATTACACTGACGACCCATGCTTAATTACTAATTCAAACATTTTCTCATTAGTCTGTTGGAAATTATTCAACATTTATTCAAACTCATGAACAATTGCATTTTACATTTCAAATAAATTCATTTGTTACTGAGAGAAAAACGCTCTCGTTTACGAAGAAAATTTATCGAAAATATATGTCCACCGATGAATATTGTTTCAATGGCACGTTTTTAAATATCGAGTATGATTCATTTTCTCGATGGAATATTCAAATTTTCTCGAAATTAAAAATTCCAAATTTGAATATTTCAAATCAAATATTTGAAATTCACGAAAAAAAAAAATGTTTGAAAGTTCTCTTTTTTCCTCGGTAAATGTTTATCTCTCGTATTTTCCATTACTATCGAGAATAAAAATTTCTTACGACCCCGACACACTTATTTCGATGGTTATTCTCATATTTATGCGTGTACTCGTAAAAGAGTTGAGCGAGAGGGAGAGAGAGAAAGAGAGAGAGGACGAAAAACGAGTCTGCGTTTTAAAAGTGTGTACGGTAAGATGTCATGGCTTTTAGAGAAAGAAATGATTCTTTGCTGGGCACAAAGAATCAGAAATGGGGTTTTTTTTCTTCATTTTTTTTTCCACGAGAACACACGCGCTGACATTTCGGTCGATGGACTCTTCGTTCGCTTCATTTACACATGTGCGTACGGGATTTTTCTTCTGAGAAATAGACTCGAGGAAAAAGGAGGAAATAAAAAAAAAGAAGAAGAAGAAGATCAAGGAGTAAAAATAAAAATGAGTGAAACGTTTTGCACGCTACATTATCGAAAACGTCACGTAACAGTCGAGTTTACGTTTTTTTTACGCACACGTGTGCACGTGCACGCTCTAAAGCGCGTTCTGAAAAAAAAAAGCGAAGAAAAAACAAATACGACGCGCATTAAAAAATTGCGAGACGTCAGGAAACTGCGAGAAACCGAGAGGAAGGAAAAATGCGGAGAGAGAAAAAGGAGTTACAAGGTTGAGAAGCAAATTGCCGAGTCTCCGATGTTCCTTGACTCTTTATTCATTGGAATACGTACGTGCTTACACGTTAATAATATATTCATGTATGTAAGTTTGCGTTTCTCAGTCTCTCTCTCTTTTATTTTTCTACTTCTCGTTCCTGCTCATTGTTTTTTTTTCCCACGCACACGACTAATAACCCGATTTTCACTCGTCACGTTCTTCCGATTTTTACCCCGATATCGTATATTCGCGGCCGATAAAATATCTGATTGAAGAAGTAGACTCGGTGCAAAACGAAATTTATGAGATTGAAAATATTTAATGTCGCGCCATTACTCGCTTTCTTCTCAATTTCACTGGAATCAACGAGATATGTATATATATTGTGAAAAAAATGGTACCATCGACGACGTGAGTCGTAACTTGATGATAATTCTATAAAAAACTGAACTTTAATTTGATTTTAATTCGCGATGAGAGACGATTTCATAATTATTTTCTGATAAAAATGTTATCAAGTATTGCAACACTTTTGTGGTTCTATGGATCGAGGATGAGGGTTTCGTAGGGGATGACAGAGATGGAGAGCGGGGAAAGAATAATAAAATGAGACAGACGAAGTCGAGGAAAAAAGAAAAGAAGGGAAAAGAGAAAAGAAGCTCTTGCGATCCGTGAGAGCGATAAATATAAGAAGCCCGACCACACCGCAAATACAAAATCGAGCAGGCTCTGCTTGACGTTGCTGCGTGCAGTGTGTACGTGCATGAACTCGGGGCAGGGCGAGACTGCGAGAGATCTTGCACCGTGGAGACTGCATCGAACATTCTCTCTCTCTCTCTCTCTCTTATTCTGGGCTGTTGGCGTTGCACTCGCTCTCTCGCGTCTCGACGCGATAGACCGGTATAACCACTCGCTACTCGTTACAATTCTTTTTCTATATTTTTTACCCTCTCTCTCTCTCTCTCTCTCTCTCTCTCTCTCGAGTCGAGTCGAGTCGAGTCGAGCCTCGGGAAGACTAGCTCGAGAGATCGCGCGACCTGTGTAGTATGCACTCACGTTATTCGCATATATATTTACGTGTAAACCGTATTCTGTCAAAATATACTAAAATTTTTACAGACTGTATTCTGTCAAAATTTACTCCAATTTTTATAGACCGTATTCTATCAAAATTTACTCAAATCTAGCGTAATTTTTACTCAATTTTCAGTAATTTACTAAATTTGTATATAAAAAAATGAGTCGCTTCATCCCTTCATCAAAAAAAAACTTTTTTTTCATTTTTTCATAATTTTTTCATTCATATACTATATTCAATTTTGTGTTTCAATTTAATCATCCATTCATAAAGACTTATAAAATAAGGTTATATTTTTTTTTGCATTATCAATGATCACAAAAAAATTAATTTGTCTTTTTCTATGCAAAATACGTACACGTACCCTTGCATTTTTGTAAAGACACAAATTTTAAAATAACAGTTTTTCAGTTATTTTCATGAAAAATTAGTGAAATTCCGATACCAACGATCTCGAAGGATTAGGGAAATCCTCCGGAAATTCCTACTCTCCGTGATTAATTATTTGCGATGTGGATATTTTTAATCTTCCTATTTTTAATCTTCCTATTTTCCATTAAGGTATTTATGGTACGGGAAAAATTGCGAAAATCTTGAAAATTGAGGTATAACGAGAAGAAAAAAAAATTGGTTTTGACACGAAGATTTATCACCAAGCCGTATTATAAACAAGATACGAAATAAATTTTAAAGTGATCTTACTATTTGTTTTTTTTACTCGAATTAAAAAAAGTTTTCCATATAGAAAAAAATGTTGAAATTTTGATAATTTAAAGTCTTAATAATTCTGAAGTTCCTCTCCAGATCACTCAAACTCTCCCTCAGTTATTTATTTTCATGTTTTTCTATTTTTTTTTGTTTAACTTTTTTACTCTATTATACTTTATCTTTTCAAGGAATGATATACTGAAATTTTAGAAATAAAATAACGATTAAACAACAAATAAATATTTATAATATTTATAATAAATCAAATGCTCAATTATTTAGTATAGGCTTCGTTAAAAAAAATTCTGAAGGTGAAAAAATTTATTTTTAACGATTGAAAATTATAGAATTTTTAGACCTCTTTTTATCACACGTTCTCGTTCGCCTTGCCCTGTTCTCTCGAACAGAAGAATACTTTGATCGTAAAACGTTTTTCCGGTATGGAAGGAGACGCGGAAACTTATTCGCATCCGGTTCGAAAAGTCCGTTTTCGCCTCGCTGTATTTTTATATATACACATCTTCCCGTTAACGTGTGTATATATATTTTCGCGCTCGTATATACGAAAAGCAGAACGTATAGAAATATATATTTGACGCAGTCTTGTCGCGTTCGAGGATTCAGGAATTTTCCCTTCTTCGATTTTCGCATTTTACCTCTCTCGCCCTTCTTCTCTCACTCTCTCTCTCTCTCTCTCTCTCTCTCTCTCTCTCTCTCTCTCTCTCTCTCTCTCTCTCTCTCTCTACCACTCTCTGTCTCTCTTTTATACTCTTGGGCGTTTCCGGTGCACTGGGGACTCGTACAACTCTTGTTTCTAGATATATAACTTTCCACCCCAACAGCAGCTACTTTCGCAGACCGGAGCTTCAGATAAAGAGAGAAAGCGAGACAGAGAACTAGACTTTTGCAACAGTTTTCACGAACTGGTTTCCTTCTCCTTTTCTTCCATCCTCTTCATTCTTATTCTTCCTCTCTTTGCTTCCTTCCTCTCTTCTATCGATCTTTTGTTTCCAGAATAAACACTTTGTACTGTTTTATTTCCATTGTACCTCTCTTTTTTCTTACTGTACATTTTCGCTTATATTTTTTTTTATTTTGCATTTTTTTTCGATTCTTAGAAAAGAGATTCAAAATCTCTCAAGTTCAACTTTTGAACGTGGAGAATAAGTTTGTGCGTAAAAACTAAAAAATGTTTTTATTTTATGTCGTCCTTCGATTGAAACGTCGATTCGTGGTTTTTCATTTTATATCTTTTTTTGTTTGTTTTTCGTTTATTTTTTTTTCTCCACTTTCACCACGAAATTATCATACAGTATTACACTACGGGAAACCGATTAATTTTCTTGGACGATACTCGAGAGAGCGGATTCGAGGATAGAGCGAGAGAACAAATTATAAAATCGATGACTTAACGATTATTTGGTAAAAAGCGTCGATGCTTGGAGAGCTTCGGAGTACATTATAAAATATCTTATAGGCTTTTATGACTCTCGAATGAGCGGAGCATTGGCATTCTCCTCGTAAAAAATGAATAAAACGAGGGAAAAAAACGTGTCGAGATAAAAAGAGAGGAGGAAGAACGTGGACGAGATGAACACGAAAAAAATGAGAAATCGTTCTCCGCTCGATCGACGAGAAAGAGCGATGGGACCAAGATTATTTTTTCGCCGCTATATATCCTGGATTGTGGCTTTAACGATATTTTCCTTCCTCTTTTGTGTAATATCATCAAATTAATCGCACTTCAGTAGTCACGGAAAATTGTCTGATAAGTTTTTTTTTTGTAATCTTATTCTTAATCATTTCTTATTTATTATTCGTTACAATTTTTTTCTTAATTTTTACCAGGTTGTTTTCTTATCAATATGTTTAAGTTATTTATTGGTAAAAACAATTGACCAATTTTCCAACAGATTTACAGCTCCAAATTGATTGAAATATTTGAAATAGAAGGTCGTTTAATTCCAAAAATTCGTCTCAAGTTCCTATACATGAGCATTCGCAACTTTTATGTTTTATTTTAAAAATTAAAATGAAAATCGAAAAAAAAAATTTCAAAAAATTTTGTGAATTCTTACGGGGGGCATTAAATTGTTTGTATTTTTTTTTTAATTTAATTTTAAGACCTTGTTTAATCGAAAATTTTCCGTAGATAACGGAAATGCTATACCTATTCGAGGCTCATCAATTGAAGAATTAATATTGAAAAAATTCAAAAAACGATCCAAAAATCAGTATTTTGTTCAATGTCTAGCTTCCGAATTTTGTGCATACCAACATACGGAATTTAAATTTTTATATACAAGATTATTATTTAAAAATGCATAATCGTATATTTTTTCGCATATAAAAGTTGTAAATTGAAAAAAAAAAATTTTTATTGCGCTTCATTCATGGAAACTTAATAGTCATCTGTATAATTATCGCTTTTTCTCTCACTGTGAATCGTTTCGTTTTTCCGAACGTTCGAGTATAATAGTCCGTCAATTACATGCTCGATTGTAATAGAAAATATGACGCGAGAACGCTCTCACGCGTGATCCCTACACACTTCATTCCGTTACCCGATTCCCTCGGTTGGATTTTTTTGGAAACCCGAATAAAGAGCTCTGGATTCTCGATCGTTCGTACAATCGGCGTTGGCACGGTTCAAGCATCAGGAGACAAAGTATTGTCCTGGTGAACAGGGACGCCGGTTGTTATCACCGAAGAACTGTCCTCGTTGGCAAGTCGAACGATACTCCTGGTCCGGAAGGTTGGGCCGCGGCGTATATGTCGTTGCGTCCTTCTCGTAAAGATTCCGCCGCTCTCTCTCTCTCTCTCTCTCGTTCTCGCTTTTGTACACGTGTAGCCTGGCGGCGCAATCTGCAGGATCCGCTGCATCCCGCTGCGGTCGGGAATACCACAGAGCCCGGCTAGAATCGACGAGAGGGTAGAAAAGGGAGAATCATAACGAGAAAGAGAGAGAGAGAGAGAAGCGAACGTGTTGTCTGTATACGGCTCTTATTGGACGAGGAGCAATAACCTTCCTCGTTTTGCCGAAAGGAATCCCCGATATTGATTTCCTCTCGCCTCCTTCGCTCTCTTTCATCTCGTTGACTTGACCGCTGCTCCGGCACGTCGGGATATGCGGCTATAACTGTTTTCAACACTGACAATGTACGCGAGCGAGAGAGAGAGAGAGAGAGGGAGGGAAAATCGCGAAGAAGTTATAGAGAAAAAGCAGGATGAAGGCGCGTGAGGAGAGGATAAAAAGTGGTGCGCGCGAGGGAAAGGGAATAACACTCCGAGTTCTTAATGGCGGCCGCGACATGAACGAAAGATTTCTTCCTTTTCTCCCAGCCGTTCTTTCTTTTTCATTCCTACATACACAGTATACTCAGCTATTCTTCTATATGTCTGATGTGTACAGAAATTGGGGAGAAAAATAAAGAAAGAGGAGAGCGAGAGGCAGCAATGCGCCCGAGTGTACCGAGAACAGAAACCCCATTTTACCTCTCGCGTGTATAGTTTTCTCCCTTTATATTTGCTCGAGAGAAAGAAAAGAGAAGTCGGCGAGGGAGTGTATAGAAACGAGAGAGAAAAATAGCGAGACAGAACTGGATTTTCGTCTGAGAGAGATTTTTCCAAATACCGAACAGTTGCGCGCACTTACCCCGCCGCCTCTCGCCTCCCACGACTTTGTCGACTATTCGTTTCGACTGTTCGCGAATATATACACCGAAAACGTCCACGTGCGTGCCGCTTCTTTCGATTTCGTACTTTTTCCTGTCAGTTGACTTTTTCCAACCATTTTTCTCCTTTCTTCCTTCCTTTTTTTTCATTATTTTATTCCTCGCAGACGATACGTGGACGTTTCAACCGCGACAGAGAACGCTCGATTTTTTTCATTTCCTTTATAGCTTCGTGAGCTTTTTTTCGCTCTCCCTTTCCTCGTTTACCACGTCGGTGATTTCTCCGCTTCTTCCCTCGTTTTGCTCTACGTCGTTGCCCATCGACGACTCAGTACACTCCACGTGTATAGCCTCTCGTTGAAGGGGTTTTGCTTATCCACCCTGCTCCTCTTTCTCAAACTTATTTCTTACCTACAAACCGCTGGAAACTTTTGCCAACTTTTTTTAAACTATATGAGTTGAAACCTATAATCTCCACGCACTTTAACATAATAATGGAAATAAAAATGTCCATCTTTTTTTTTACCGAAAGATCATATTTTTATATGATTTCTATATGGAAAGGATTTTATACGAAATGTTACCAAAGTAATTGAATTACAATAAAGTTCTTGCGATTTATTTATTTTTTAATGCTAGACACTGAGAGAAGTATATTTTTTTGATTCTCTCATATTTTTCATAATTAAGCTTATCACTTTGATAATAAAAATGTCTGCACAGAAAGTTGATATGGAAACAGATTTTATTTTTAACTGTAAGTGATAACACTGTGTTGACTGACCTAAAAAATCCTTTTTCATGATATGTTTTTAAATGAGATTATCGATTTTTGCAAAGCTGGAAACAAATTTAGTACGTTATCGGGGATACTTTGAAGTTATCAATTTTTTATCAAAAGAAAATTAAAATCGATCAAGATGAATCCAACGAGCTTGTGACGAATACAATATATATGAAGTAGTTCAATTGCAATATCCGACCAAAGTTTATTTGTATTCAAAATCTTAAAGTTATTTTCAATGTAGTATCGTCAACTCGTTAATTAATCACAAAATTTTGGCGCATACTAAAAAAAATTTTTCCTCTCAGTTTCTTTACTCTATGGGCATTAAAAAATAATTAATCGCCATGATTATGAAAATTTGAGAAAGAAAATCGAAAATTACACTTGTTTGATTTTTCATCATTGTAAAAGTACCATTGTGAGAAAAACGTATATACGGAAATCAATGAAGTACTGCAGACACATGAAAAAAGTATTTAATTTGCCACGTGTATTTTAAAAAGTGTATACAGCTATATTATGAAAATACAAAACGAAATCCCTTTTTGTAATCCTATAACGAGAGAATTACGACAAAAAGAGATAATTGAGATTCCATTTATCAAAAATTAAAAACGCACACGCAGAACTAATAATAACAGAGAATAAAAGGTAATATTACCAGGAATAATATTCATCCCCTGCGAGAATAAGGGATATAAGGCTGACGAAAAGAAAACAAAGGTTGGAAATTACTTTTTTTAATGGTAGACCAACGATGTGGAGGAAGGGGGGGGGTAGGGAGTGAGGGAGAGTACGAACAGGAAGAAGGACTTGGGTGGTTGAAGGACGAAAATTGTAGCATATTTTCGTCGGGAGGAATATTCATCCCTCACTTGGAGGGATGAAATCATCCGTATGGGCCATGCATATGTACGGGCTCTATGTGTATCGCAATTACGAGTTTAGCCGGCGGCCGGATGCCCGTGATCACTCTCGACAACGAGGCTCGTAATATGCATTCCCGTTTATTGTTCGTTCGCTTGTAGGCACTTGAATATGTATATATCGCGTGTGTCTCGTCGATCGATGCATATGAACACATACGCGTCGCTTTCTCTCTCACTCTCTCAGTCCCTTCAAACAGGCTCCACGCGCCTCCATGTGTACGAGCCATTATTAACGAGCCTCGAGAGTGTGCCTCGGACCTTATTGTGCTCGCGGTACTCTCAGTGAAATGTCTGAGCGACGAGAGCCACGCGAGGGTGGCGCCTGCTACCACCGGATTTCTATATATGTCTATACGCTCACATGCATACAAGCTGTCCAAAAAATTACTCTTACCGATACCAGAGCCTGATCCAAGATAGTATTTCGACCTGAAAGCTCCTCAGGCGTTTTTGGATGTGACACGATTCTGGTGAGTTATTCGTTGTCAGACTTCATCCAATGACAAATGAGCTCTGGCTTATTGGGATCTGTCATGGAGGCTTAAGGTAATATATGGTGCCGAAGAGCGTACAATTGTGTAATGTAGAATCGTTCGTATATACATTGGGCGCACGTATACCATCTCAAAAATGGTACTCTTTTGGCATAGTTTAAAATTAACCACTGTATAGATGCAACATCGACTTTTGTCAGATCCCAATACAACGTTTAATAGCTTGGATGTATCGAGTTGAACATTGCAGATGTGGTTAAAGGACTTTTTTTTACTAGCAATTGAATAATTTTGAATAATGTCTATTGTTAATTATATTGGTCGTTACTTCGAGCACACCGTGTATATGCGGATCCATATTCACCGAGGAATATTTCAGTTCTGTGGTGTTGCATCCCAGAGTGTGCGGTGCCTCCAGATCGCCAGAGAATGACAATACGTACTTGTAAGCGTGGCAATCAGCTCTTCAACGCTGAAACCTCATTCCCTTTTCGTTCTCCCCGTCTCACTTACTGTCGTTTCACTCAACCACTCGTGCTGGCTCTTTGCATTATAGAGCGAAGGGTATACAAAATCCTGTCATAAAACCTTTATTCTCTGCTAATATAAACCCGTACCCGATCATGCAAGGAGATGAAAACTTTTGTAAAATGACTTTCTAAAATGCCTTCATGCATTAATTATACTCATCATGAATATTTACAAAGTAATTTCGAAAATTACTTTCAATGCTTTCCGATGAGAAACAATAGCAGATAAGCCATTGGCTGATGATAATGGAAAACTTTTTCATGCCGGAAAGTTCAGCGAGCGCAGAGTGATAAAGTTGACGCTTTCACGTATCGAGGTCGCGTTAACTGTCTCGGACAGATTAGAGGAGACGCACAAAGTGACCAGGAGACAGAAACAGTGTCGCTAATAAGACCGCAAAACTCGCACTCGGGTTCCCGTCGCGTTGACTGATTGCGAGACGCAAGAGAAAGAAAGAAAAGGAGATAAAAGGTTGCCGAGGAAGCGAGAAGGAGACTAGATAATCAACGCCAGTTGTGTACGCGTTGAACGTTAAATCGGTCGTCTAAGCAAACAGCACGTGAATGATTAGAAAAGTGCCACCCGCATTTCAAAACAGGCTGTATCCGACAACATCGAAAACACTTGAAATAAATACAAATATATAGGAGGCAAATTTGTATTTTCATCGTAACAGTGTGTATTTATCGAGATGAAATAATTCACGCAGAAGGGAAAAAAAAATCGAAACTAATCGCTCTCATTTAGATTTTGAAAGAGAAAAATGCACGCTTGGTGAGCTCGAGATGAGCCTCAATGACGCTTCCTACAGGCGGCGCCACTCACGGCGGCAGCCGCGCTCTCTGCAGGCCACCGTTTGCATCCGACAGGGCTAATAATTATCCGTTCAACGTTGTGCTCTTCTAATCGCCTACGACTGTCTCTCTCCCACCTGCGCGACACGGGTCTGTTTTGTATTCATCAATTAGCGGAGATTCTCTCGATAAATGAGCTTGCTCCTCGATAAATAGAACGCTTAATGAGACACATATACGGTGAAGCCATACATGGACGAGCCCCGTGGGATTTTGCAAGTGTGATAACTCGAGGTATAGGGGTCGTTACCGGAACAGTTTGCTTACCCGCTTTCGCTACTGAATCAACGTTACAAGACTATTTTAATCACTCCTAAATTTTAGTTATTTATTTACATTTTTCAATATTACGAAAATTCACGAAGAAGAAAATTATACGGAAATATATTCGTCATCATAATTCAATATAAAAGATATATAAAATTAATGTTTTAAAAGGAATTATAGATTCGAATATTCACCTGACAAAAATTGAAAACTGAAAGGCTTAATGCAATGAAAGAAAAAAGGTCCAATCGTTTTTTTAAACAATAATTTATTACTTCCTTTCAATATCAAGAAAATTTATTTATTAAACTATATATTAACTCGATCAATGTAAAGTAAAAAAAATGAAATCGTATATGAATATATGGTGAGAACTAAAAATGTGGAGATTCGAAGTTGGCAGAATATATCTTGAGGAGAGAAGACGTTTATCGTTTGCGTGGAAGAGGAATTGTGAAAAAAAAAATCAGTTTCGAGAGATGAACATTTTTGAAGATTCTTTTTCCCCGCGTTCTTTGGAACCTGGTGACAGGTCGATAGGAAAATTCTGTATGGCGAGTGCTGAGATTATATGGAGATTCGAGTATAAAGTCCGGCTCTGGGTTTTCTGCTCCTTGGATGCATTTTCATCGTCTCTCTTGCTCGCGGGAATCCGCCCGGCGTTCGAGCCGAGTAGATCGCCTCGGCAATAATTCATCTTTCGTATTCATCGATGCCTCGCCAGATATATGGACGGGAAAAGCGAGTAGGAGGCCCGGGTCTTGGCAAGAAAGGGGATAAAAAGGTTTAACCCCATTTGCACTCACGGGATATGGTAAGATCCTTTTGCGCTCTTGGTCATTTGCATCAATCGGAAAGTGCAGATTCAGAATCTCTCGCGCCCCGCTGGACATTCGCTTTATTATCCCTCTTCTTATCGATCCTTCAATTTATTCAAACTCCCAGTTTTCTCTCTCTCTCTATCTCTCTTTATACTTCTTTCTACAAAGAGTAAAAAAGAAAAATTCTCTGCATGTACACACGCGCATATAAAATCCTTTTTCCCAAATCTCCTCTTTTGAAATTTTAAAAAGGAAGCGAGGTGAAAATAATACAAACCGTTTTCTTTTTTCTCCGGTAAATTTCTCATTACTTTTTCCAGCAGTCTTTCAAATTTTTTTTATTTCGAGCACAGAAATGTGAGAATTTTGGCCAAATTTTCGAGCTGGGGATAATTTGGATGGAAAAGAGAGGCAGCCGGAATGCTCATGGAAGAATGACTAATGCAAAATCGCGAGCTCGTACAAGTTTTTGACTCGCTGGAAGGTATTATGTGTACACGGTTTGATGCAGCTTGAAATTCCTGCACGTAATGTCCAGGTGCAACGTCTCAAGCGCGTGTCGACTTGCACACGCGAGCGCGCTTTTGTTTCTCCGTGAGAAAAAAAGAAGGAAAAAAGTTTGGCATAGAAGCATGTGTCGTGCTCGCAGGTTCTCGACTCGACACTCGCGCGTTCTTCATCTGAAAAACTTGAACGCACGCGGCATAAAATAATAAATGCACACATTAAAAATATTAAAATTGTCTGTAAATATATAATTGAGTATTAAATTATAGTGAGTGTAAATTCAAAATATCTTTTCAAAATCTTCAATTATCATGCTTTTTTTCTTGTTCCACACTTTTTTTTCTCATTTTAAATAAAATGCACCTGCCATGAGGTCCAGAAAAAAAAGTAGCATGAGATTGGAGAGAAAAAAAAGGCTAAAACGTGTGGCACGAAAAAATAAAAGCCGGGATGGCAAAGTCGAGACTCCGTGCCGAGACGATTCGCGTGCCTGGACGAACAGCGTGAAACTCGCACGATCACTTTTTCGTTCTTCGTCGAATTCGTCGCACCTTTTTGTTCGCCGTCATTCCTTTTTTCTTTATGACATTAACTTTGCCTCTCTATAAATTTGAACCAAAAGTCGCGTTTCGTTTCTCTAAAATGTAATAAAACCTTTCCAACACAATACTAACAAATAAAAAAAGAAACAGCCTCATTAAATTTTCGACTCCTCATTATTTTACAGAAAATAAAATATAAAATACTAGAAAACAAAATAGTATTCTTAAACACGAGGTGAAAGAAGATAATGCCCAAGAATTATAATGAAAAAAAAATGACTAAAAATAAATTCACAAGGATGTAAGTATTTTTGCTAAAAATCATCCCTGAGTTTTAGTCATTAAGAAAAAAAAAAGAAAGAAAGCGTGGAGTCGTGATGAGTTTTTTCTTGTATATATTAACCCTTAAGTCGCAGAGAGTGCGCGGAGTGTTGGCCTCGTTTCCAGTCGATTCGTGACTCTGGAACGTGCTGAGGTCTTTTCTTTCTATCTCCCTTCCTCTTTCTCTCGCTCTTTCGATTTCTTTACACACAAGCCGGTATATCGTCCGTGTACACGTGTAATTTGAGAGGAATACGAAGAGGCGCGGATTTCTAGAATCTTGAAACAACAAAAGAGAAAGAGAGAGAGAGAGAGAGGTCTCTGTGAGACGAAGACGAAGAGAAAAAGAATCTTCTTGCTTTCCTGTGTCTCATCGTTTCTTCTGTAACCTCGTTTTCTACTCTCCAGAGCTCTTTCCCCTCCCCCTCACGTGCAGACTCAACGAAACTTTTTTTTTCCATCATCACTTGCTCAGCGAAAAATGCGCACGATGACAGAAACAACTGACGTAAAAAATGAACGAGAGCTGCGAGTCGCGTAGCGACAAGACGAAACCAATATAGCGGAGGCAAATGAAAATATATAGGGAAAAAAGAAATATTTCACGGTGTTCTGCGCGCCATTATTTCACTGCGAAGTACGTATAATGAAAGTTTGAATATACACATGTGCAATAGGAAATTTCTAAAATTTAAAGAACAAGCCTCGAGTTCTCTTTCATGCACGAGTTCTATTTTCCTTTTTTTAAATTTGAAACGTGCCCTTGTTTTTGATTCCAGTATACGAGCAGAAGTTTTCTCCTCTCGTTCTTTTTTTTTTTTTAATTGAACTCGCATATGTTTCATACGAGTTTTCCCAATGCGTTTCCTCCCGTGGAGAGTGCATTTTTTTTCCTATGGTACTCGTAAAGTTTTCGACGCCGTTGACTGAGAAGGAGAGAGAGAGAGAGAGAGAGTAGCAAAAATTCAGCCGTAGCCTCAAAAGTTTCGCAATGAAAAAAAAAAAGAGAGGAAAAAAATTGGAGCGAGAATGGGCGCTCGAGTCCCGTGGCATTTTGCGTACATACATGAGGCTATGGACATTCGGTAATGCGAAAAAAAAGGGTGGAAAGGGGAGAGAATATTCCTAGTGTGTGGCCCCTTGAGGAAACTTCAATGGAAAACCGTTCTGTGCGGATCCTGTTAACAAGCACCGTTTACCAACTTTATATTTTCTCTCTCTTTTCCCCCGTTGAGGATTATTTAACAGTATTGTTGAACTGCATTTTTTCCCTCTATTTCGCTTCTTTAATTTCTCCTCTTTCACTCTCTTGAGGGTCAGCTTTTTTCATGATTATTATACGAGAGCATTGCGAAGCTCGTCGGTTATATTAGTTTTTATAGATTTTTGTTTTCAAATATTTATTCAGGATGAATAAAAGTTTTCCAAATATTCCAAATATTGTACTTTTCGTAAATTAGAAAAAAAAATTATCTTCGATTGCACACAGCTTACTTTTGAACTTACGAGGGAAAACAAAAAGTTTCTTGGGTGTTGTAGATGAGAAAAACGAAGAAGAATAAGAAAAGTATAGGAAATGCGTAATTCTGGCACGAACGATCGTGCTCTGATCGAGCGATTAATTCGTTCGATTTTCAGTTGCCGTCTTCTCTTTATTCCCCGGCAAAGGAGAATCGTCTTCAAGACGTTTTCGCTCGCGTCTTTTTCTCTCCTTTCCGTTCCCGAGCGTTATACGTGCAAAGTTCGAGTCGTCAATTTCCTGAATTCTCTTTCTCACGAGGCACGTATACCCACTTCGCGATTTTCAAATGGATAAAGCGCGTCTATAAAAAAAGAGACAAAAAGAAGAAAGAACGGAAGGAAAGAGTCGAAAGAGAGAAAAAAGAAAAACAAAGTGTGTGTGTGTTTTCTGGCGGACAAGAGATTCCGAATGGAAGAAAGAAAAAATGAAATCGTGGCGAGAAAAAGTTCCAAATTGAATGTACATTGCGTGGGAACGAAATTAAATTTAAAGAAAGTTAATATGACAAGAAGGTCCTCGAAATCAACACAATTTGTTTTATCTAAAAGTAAAAGTGGTTAACTTAAATAATAATAATAATAATAACTTAAATAATATGGTTAACTCTTTGTAGACGTTATTCAAACATATGAAATTCATATTGAGCTAATATTTGATCCGAATTATTACCCTCAACACGAATTCCTCCCATACTTGTATAACTTGCTGAAAATTGTTTTCATTTCATTCACATTTTTTTCTGACAATCCTCAGTAATAGTTTCAATCCTTCAAGTTCTCCTTTTTTATATCGCTCATTGCTGCGAGAGTATTTTCATCGATAACAATATTGGTGAAGAGGGCTTGGGAGAAAAATGTATTTCGTTTCGATTACAACTGTAATTCTCACATAGTTTTGACACACCAATCTGTTGAGCGATCAATCTCTCTTTATTTTCTTCTTTTTTTGACTCTCGTTTTTTCTTTTATCGCCCAGATAACGATTCTCTCCTTTGTCTCCGTTCATCCTTCCCGTATTTTTCCTTCTTTTTCATTTATCGCGCTTTTTTCTCGCAATTTGTTGTTTTTTTTCTTTTCTTTTTTCGAAGAACAAAAAGTTGGTGCAAACTCGAGGGTGCGAATCGTTTCGATAAAAATGTTATTGATGACTATTGCAAAGTGTAACTTCCCCTTTTTCTTCTTTACTCTCTCGGGTTCGGGCTCGTCAATTATTGAACACACCGAAAAATATGAAAAAAACTGCTGTAAGAATAAAAGATTTTTCTTTTTGTTTTCTCCTACATCGTTGATCGGGAAGGACAAATATTCTTGCGAAATAAGAACGCTGTCATCGCTTTGTTTATCCCTTTCCATTTTGACAGCAAAAATATCGTTCACCAAAACAGAGAATGAATCGTCGTTTCCATAAAGTGATGATACCAGAAAAATGTCGAAAATTTTTGGCTCAGACTTTATCGCAGCATTGACGATTATTTAAAATTAAAACTCATTTTTCGCTCGTGGGCATTTTGATAAAATATTGAAATACACGCGGTCGCTGTACAGGAAAACAAACCATAAAGGGGGCCCCTCCAATCAATAAGTGACGATATCAGAATTTATTTCACCGAGGTGCGATCAACGATATTAAATCAAAAATTATTTTTGGCTCATGGATGGTTTGACCAAATAAGTAGCGCCAAAAAAGTATACAATGGAAAGCATCATTTCTTTTTACAGGAAAATGCTTTTTGCAATATTCAAACGTATTTGTCTTTTAGTCCTCCCACTCTATTTTGGGAAAGAGAGCCCGAAAAAGAAAACACAGAGGTTTCATTACTTGTTCGATCGTAAAATGAAAAGTGAGGGTCGACGCATGTATGCGGAAAGGTCGTGGGAATTTCCACGCGAGAGCTGAAAAAATATACATGTGGAGACAAAGCAAAATCGCGAGAGAAAAATGAACTTTTCAATTTTTATGAAAAAGTCAAGGCTCTTAAATTAGTCATTATTTCTTTTTTTGTTGTTTTTTTTTTCAAATACTCATGTGTCAATTTTAGTTGGTTTATACTCTGTGATGCGTACAATGACATGCGTTTGATCTAGAGACATATAGGTCACGAGCCATGAATGAACTCTTTTGGAAAGCTTCGAAAAATGGTGGCGATCAAATTTTAATAGCGTGATAAAAAAAGGAGGGGAGAAAGGATAAGGGAACGATTTTGTAGGGCGGACGCGGAGGAACATTTTAGCGGAAACATCGCGTTCCTCTCGTCTGTGTCAGCAATTTTATGCACAATTCTGCAACGTGTAAAACGAAATCGTGCACAGTGAGGAAAACACATGCCAGCCCAGCAAAAGCTTCTGTAAAAAGCTTTTTCATGGTTCGTGCAAATGGAAAAAAGTGGAGAAAGAGGAACTATCCACGCATTCCTTTTCCCTGATGCCATTTGTTAATCAGTGTTTATTTTTATATTTATATTCACTTTCATTCTTCAATTCCAGGTTCATTTTATTTCCATGTATCGATCACTTTTCGACGAATCGTTCTTCATTCATTTTTATTGATATTTAATTCATGATTTTCTTATCTATATTATTTTATTATAGTTTTTGTGGCCAATCATAGATTTCAAGTGCACACAGGAACTTTCATAAATTTTCGAAATCTCTTGCTGGTTTTTTTCGCAATTTCTCTCAGTTCCTTTCTGTTCTAAAAAAATATCTTCTCAATCGAGTTTAAACCATTCACGTAACCACTTGGCCCGCGAGATCCTTAGAATTTCAATGCTACGAATACACTTCACTCTCTCATTTCTGTTCTTTTCTTACCTTTTTTTTCCTCGTTTTTCGCTCTTTTATATTTTATCCTTCTTTCATTTCTTCCTCACATTATGCCGTATATTTTTTGTTCACGTAATTGAAGAATTCTCTATTCTTTTTATCTTTTCTTTCGTTTTAAGGCACGTCACTTGAAAATGCATTTCATTCTTGATAAAAATGTTTCCATTGGGTTATATATTCACAATTGCAGGTCAAATATGATTTTGGAAGAGCAAGGAGCAGGATATAACTGCGAGAAAAAAAAGATGGACTATTTTTCGACCGTGTCTGTTAGTTTTTCATGATTTTTCTGCGATTTTTTCTCTTCATACTTTATTCTATTTATTCACATTCATGTTCGCGAAAAATTTAAACCTCAACTCTTTTTCTCTTTACTTTCTGATTTTTTTCCCCTCTCCTCGCTTTCGTCATTTTTTTCCACGTTACCTGAAGCAGCATTAGTCAAAAGATTTCATGATTTAGGTCAGTCTTTTGGTTTGAAAGGAATAAGAAGAAAAAATAAAAAGACAAAAAGACATTGCGAGAGAGAGGGAGAGAAAAAAGCGGATCGCGATATTCTCAGAAGCTTTATTTGCGCTCGCTTCGTGTAACACGAAATCGTGAGGTAAAAATTTTCGAGGCTTAAAGAACCGAAGAGAAAAGGAAGCGAGAGAATGGACGAAGGTTCGAGGCAAATAAAAAAGGGAGAGAAAAGTCCGAGGACAGAAACATCGAGCAGGTTCAATTTAAAATCGTTGCAGTTAACGCGCGTGACGACGCAGTTCCAGAGGGAATAATATTCTACTCTTTCACGACACCATTCTCAACATTTCTCTCCTTGTCTCCATCCTCAGCCTCCCGATTATCCTTCCTTTACTTCCTACCGTGCGATTTTTTCGCTCGTTTCCTCGCTTCAATTTGTTCCATCGTTTCTTTCTTCCACTTTTCTTTCGTTCGTCTATATCCCTCCAATGGATATTGGTTTTTTTATTTATTTATTTTTTCGCCAAACTTTTGCTAAAGAAAATTTTAATGAGCAAAAACATTGTTTTAATTTTCTTTTTCTTTTTCCTAAAAAAATTTATTACAAGCTACGAAAATCCGTAGATATATTTTAAAGTGTCGTGCGGATGTATTTCTTACAAATTGCAATTAAAAAGTTTGTAAATACTTTATTTTGAAAGGTTTTTTAAAATAATTTTATCTCTGTAATCCAAAGGTAAGATTATTCGATTCTATTTGTAAGCAATATTGGCTTAATTATTCTGCAAAACATATTTTTTTTTTTCAAAATTCTGTTAAAACTTTTATTAAATTCAAGAACAATGTAACAATGAACAATGTAAACGATGGTTTATAATTTTTAAATTTTTTTCTTACAGGAAATTCATTTACTAAATTTTGCAAATTTTTTATTGTTTATGAAATACCAAATGTTGAAATTATAAAAAAGTATATGTTTAAACTTCTAACAATAAGAAAAAAATGGACAAATTTATTATGAAAATATGAAATCTACATTTTATCATTAATTTATGAAGAAAAATTCACTTGTGTCAGTTCTAAGAAATATCATTTATTTTTCTGTAGGCTGAGAAGAAATTCTCATCGATTTGTACTTGAATTTCATCGACAAAATTGTGGTTTGTGTGGAGACCAAAATCATGCTTACTCGATCCTTTATTTTTCTCTTGGCTCCTTGCTCTCCCTCTAATTCTTCAAGTTACTTTTTCGATATACGTGCTCCTTTTACCAAGAGAAAATCAGATGTGGAAAGGGAGAATGAATCGAAGATAAAGGGCAGAAAAAAGATGGCTGATGCAGACAGGATCAAGTGCTGATGCGAATCCCCTTTTTTCTCCACTTTATTTTTTCTCTCTTTCTCTCTGCGTTACTTCATCTTTCTCGCCATCTCTTCATTTCTCTCTTTCTCTATCCGTAAATGTGTGTGTACACAATCATTCACATTTTTCTATCCCCTCGAATTTTTCTCCGTATATACGCTTGTTTGTGCGATGCTCTCGGCTCCAATAAATCACGGCTTCTCTCGTATATTTTCGAATTCAAATTTTATTTTCTATACGTACGCTCCCGAGACAGCGAAAGATAAAGAGCAACGGGGATAGAGAGAAGAGAAGAAAAAATACGAAGAGGATACATACGTGGTTCGAATTTCCACCGAAAATCAAAGGGTCTTTTTCCATTTCTTTATCTCTTTCTATATATTCTCTCTCTCTCTCTCTCTCTCTCTTTTTTCTCCACTCTCAATGATTGTGATTCTCCGCGATCTGTGCGCCTTTATTTTTCGTCTCACGATGTGTGTGCACCCTTCGAGCATTTCTCAATTTTATTCTCTCTACCCTTGTCTTTTTCTGTGCCTTTCGCTCCCCAAAAGAATCCTGACGATGCTCCCTTCTCGTCGAATCGAGTGTGGAAAAGCCTCTTAGCCAGACCAAAACTTTCCCAAATTGTTTTCCCTTTTTTAATTTATTCCTACCGTGTTTTCCTTCCTCTTCTCGAAAATTCTCATTATGCTCCCTCCTCCCCCTTATACCCTCCCGTCGCGATACAGAAAAGTTTCGGAATAAAAAACTTTTTTAATTCTCCTTTTTTGAGAATTTATTTTACACGTGCCCCCTTTATACTTGCATTTTCTGCATCCTGAATTCTAATAATTTCGCTCCCGTGAAATCCTAATTCGGTGAAGTTTACGAAACGAAGGGTTTTATATAATTATACGAATGAGAAAAAGAAAAAGTTTTCGTAAACACTTATTGATGAAAATCATAATAAACCATGCTTCAAGTGATGTTTTAAAAAATATTATATAATTTTATTATTTTTTGTTACAGGTGAGCAAGATTTTCTTTATGGTGAAGAGAAAAAATTATTACACGAAAAATAATTTTCCCTTGAGGATCGCTGGAGCGCAGTGCATGAGAGTTCACAGAGAGGTCAGGTCGCCAGTCATTTTCTACTTTATGTATTTAGGTGTGCATATTTTTTTACTTATGCAAAAAAAAAGTTGAAAAAATCACGCTCGCGTTCTGCATGCTGGCGAGATATAAAAAAAACAGAGTTTTTCGTTTGTTACGTGTATTTATACGATTTTTCCATAAATTCAACGAGAAACGTGCAGAATCGTTTATACAAACTTTATTTTTGCATTATACTCCATGTAGGCTCTTTTTATTTCTTTTTCCTCTCGCGGGCACTCGTTGGGAACGACGTCGTGTGGGTTAGACCGGAAATCAAAGTCGCTGCTCATTCTTCCGGCGCTGCGACGCCTGTACTTTTTATTTCAAATTTTAACCTCACTTTTTTTAAACTCGGTTTTCATCTCTCTCTCTTTCTCCCTCTTTCTTTCTCGTTTTTCCATGATAAAAAAACTAAAATATATTCCATGCCGTAATGCGCGTTAATATTTATAACGGAGAAAAAAGATTGCTGGAAAAATAATGTCTTTATGAAAACTCATAAAAATCTCGTTTTTACATTCGAGAGTGTTTGACGAATAAGGAAAATAAAAAAAGACGTGCATTTTTTTTTCAACGCCCATTTACACGTGAAATAAGAAATTATTAGTGAACGGAAATCCCAAACATTACGTACGTACGTGGGATTTACAGTTATATATAAAATAATGACGGGATATCATGAAAAAAAATAAAAATAAAAGTTGCGTCGTTAAGTTGGTCCAGGCTATAAGATATAGAGCACACACATTTCTTCCCGTCCACTTTACTTAAAATTTCCTTCATTATAGTTTATTTTCGTCGTTGTTCATTCTCATAACTATTATTTCAGTTTTTACATGTATGTCATCTGCATATAATTTATGTAGAACATCGGGAGTAATTCTCTTTTAATCTACATTTAATGTGAAAAAAATTATGGAGATGCGACCAGTATATTTTTTTATCGGCAGTGAATTTTGTATAAAAAAATATATAACCGGGAAGTCTTGCGGATAAAAAAAATATATATTTTCCATACTTAAGGCACGTATTTTTTTTTTTGCTTTTCGCTTTCATATCTCTATAAAAAAATTATGATTTGGCGGATCAAAAAGCTCAAAAGCTCGCAAAAAAGAGCGAGACAGCCACGGCCGGGAGAGCGCTTACGACCCTTTGCATTTTTATAGAGATGATCCTCGCATCATGCATCTTTTCTTCCTCTCTCTCTCCTGTTTGAATTTTTGTTTTTCATGGTGTGCTGGAATTCGGAAGGCTCATTGAGTAGACTAAAATGAGAAGAGGCCGCGAGGCAGAGAGGGGGGGGGGGACGAAGAAAAGGAAAAGATGCGACGAGAAAAGAAAAATACAGAAATGACGCGAAACCTCTCGAGGGGGTTGCTGAAGAAGAGGAAAAAAAAGGAAAGAGTCGCGAGTTTCGCGCACGTCGTCTCGGAGAGTCAAAGGAAAAGAGAGAAAGAAACGAGCCCTCGGAGAGCCCTTGCTCCCGTTGGCCGAAGAAACACGGGAGGGAAAAGCATCCCCGTCGGGTCGCGAACTCCAATCCAATCCCCACCCCCATCATCGCTGCGCGTATATTCTCGCCCTTTACCGTAAGGTTAACGAACCGCGATAGCGCGCACCCGCGTCGCTCTAAGGGCGCCTGGCCAAAGGGCACGAATCCCTCTCGCCCCGCTTATGCTTTCTCTCTTTTTTCACCCTCGCCGCTCTGCTTTTTCTCCCCTTGGCATGAAATCCTCATACGCGAAACTCATCGCGTTCTCCGACTCGCGGCTCCAAATTGGCAAATTTCATACTCGTGCTCGCATGTTTTTGCTCTAAAATTATTTTAGCCTATCAAAACACTTTTCCTTCATTTCCAGATTTTTTTTATTTTTTATTTTTTTTTTAAACTCGTTTGCAATTTTTACTCATTAGAATATTTCTTTTACCTTTCGCTGTTCTCTCGTTATACTTTCTTTATATTTTGCTTTTCATTCGATTACTTAAATGAGTAAATATACATTAAAAAAGTGTAAAAAGTAAAAAAAATTTCAACCAGCCATCCGTTTTTTCATCCCTTGATTTTTTCATTTACTCGCTTGCACTTTATATTTTATTCGGTTATTTTTTTTTTGGCTCGTCACAATATTTTTATTTCTCTCGATTTTTGAAATTACTTTTTCATACTGTGTTTGATTCATTTACATTTTTTTCATCCTTCAAACTTTCTGTTTGTTTTTGTTTTCGATTTGCAATTACTTTATTGGAGAGAGAAAAAATTGAATTGAATTTTTGCTTCGTTAAATAAGTTACATGCCTTGAGCAGAAATAAACGAGAAAGAAGAGTACACGGCGTGCATGAAAAAAACTATACTCGATACTTTTGACAGAAGCAATTATTGCCTTCGTGGAAAAGAAATATTTTTCTTCATCTTTCTTTTCATCGCGATCCCTCGACCAGAAATATAAGACCGAGAGATACTTACCCTTTTTTCCTTGAATTTTCAGCATTTTCGTTGCTCTGCATAAGTTTTCACGCGATAATTAATTTTATGTATCTCCGTTTCCCTCCCTTTTTTCTTTATCTTCTCTTTTTACTCCTCCAACTGACGATGAGAGGTAATAAAAGGCTGTCGATTGTGCTAACTTCGAGGAAGAGCGACAGTGTTCATTTCGCAGGACAAATAAAAATCATCGGATAAGAGGAAAGAGAAACTTTTCTCCCGGTTGAAATGAAAGAATGGCAACGGGGCGAAAAAGGGCACAGATCAAAGGACGAGCACTGGGACGTATATAAAAAGCGAATGAAAAAAATTCTCCCGGACTTCTGATACGTATTTACATTTCAATTTTTTACCCTGCCGGCTCCATTTCTCTTTTTCTCTTCTCTTTGTCTCTCTCTCTCTCTCTCTTACTCTGTATCTCGTCCTTTCAATTTCTCGTATATAATTCGACGTCAAACAATTGCAAACAAAAGTATAGAAAAAACGGTGCTCTTTCGGCAGCTGAGCAACAGTTCCTTTCAATCTTTGAAATTTTTACGATTTCATCACCAATCACAAAATTATACTCAATACTTTTTGGACTACACAATTTTTATACAAGTAAAAAGTTTTTTTTTCTCTTACTTTTGCAATAACTTGATTTTTAATTTTTCTTATTTATTTTGTATTCATTATTTCCAGTACTGATTTAATATTTTTTAAGAGCTATTTAAAAGTAATGGTTAAATTTTATTAATTACATAGTTGATATATATCAAATATATAAAATACATTTTTATAATAACGTACAGTTTATATTTTATATGAATTAGTCATATATCGAGAGTGGAAAAAATAATAAAAAAATGCATTGTTGATAAAATATATGTATAGCATGGAACGTTGAGTATATAGTTTTAAAAAAGGAGGGAGATGAAAGAGAGAGTCTACTTTGTTCTGGTTTTTATTGAAAATTGAGAAATTCGTGAAGAAGGGTAGGGGCCAAGAAAATAGAACTTCCGGTTTATGGTGGCTCGTCAGTGTGCGTGTTTTCGTGTGAGCGCGATATTAAAAGCTTTTATCATCGATACGGGTGTGCACGAAGGAACTTTGGTGTTATGGAAGAACCGGAGAGGGTTGCTAAGCCGATTACCTTCGGCTTTGACAATATATCTACGTACAACGCGACGCGTCCCTCTCATTCTCTCTCTCTCACCCGTCCACGCGCGCTTATAATCTTCCCTCTCCTTTTTTCAGCACCCTTCTCGTCACTCCTCGTTTTCTCTTTTTCGTTCTTTCTCTATTTCTCCTCTCCCTCTCTCTGTCACGCACACTATTCACTTTTTCCCTTTTGGTCCTCAACCCCCAACTTCGCATCCATTTAAGCATTTCCCTCGCCACCACTTTTGCTATTTCGAAATTAACGCGCTAAAACGCGCCACTTTGTCCCAAAATGACGAACCATGACTAGAAGCACCCTCATATTTACACTCGACAATTATACCTCGATGTGTATCTACGCGTATCCCCATGCCGACCTCCGTCTATTTCGCATTTCGAGGAATTTCGTCCTTCTCGCCATCGTCAAAGCTCGCACCGACATTTTTTAAATGCTAGACTCGCTTGCGTACATATTTTAACAAATTTGCAAAATAAAAAACCCCAACGAGCTTGACCAAAGTGAAGAAACTTTTTCTCTTGTCATTCGTCTACTCTCACATTTTTTAAATATAAAAATGAAGTAAAACGGTTATTAAAAACTATAAGGGGCCATTGGTATGCGACTATAAAAGATATGGAATAAAACTTACATCAATGTGTAGTAGCAAATATAGGTATTAATCATTATTTCATACATAGCAATAACAAATATTAATAATAAATATAAACATAAATTAAACAAATAAAAGTATATATTTTTTGTATAATTTATATGTAAAAAGTTCCACTGAATGAATTAAAATCTTTTCAATTTCAAATTGTTCTATCCATCAGTTGTGAGATATATTTAAAAAATTGATAAAATACATGAAAAATTCGTTGCTGCGAGAATCATGGAGAGAAATAAATTTCATTTTCTACTCGGTCTAAGATTCTGGGTTCGTGTATGGATTTTTATATATACTGTTGGCTGTTGCTGGAAAATACGATATTCACTTTTCTCTTTGATCTCGATTCTTTATGGGATATTACGTTTCTCTCTGGGAGCATTTGTGTGCGCATGGAAATGAGAATTTTTATGATTTTCTCGTCCGAAGTGGTATCCCTGCGCGTTATTTCTCTTTCTTTTGTCTTTCTGCGATCCAGAAGGTTTGGGAGACGTACTCACTTTTCCAGCGGAAGTGCGAAGAGAATATAAACTCTCGAGGGAAACGTTTTTCTCTCTTTTCCCTTATCACTCCTCTTCCCTGCAGTACATAAATTTATACGAAAGAGACACACGCGAACTTTGAGGCGATCTTTTTGCGAAAAATTCTCTGTTTCCTTTATTTATTTTTTTTCATTTTTGCTTCCCTTCTTCTTATTTTTTTATATTTTTTTTTCATCCTGAAACGAAGCGTGCATGGGTCTCGCACGCAGTGAGAACGGAAAGAACAGACGGAAGTTGGCAAAAGAAGGATGAGCAACAGGAAGAAAAATAAGGAGAAGAATGAGGGTATTCGGAGGTTGAAGTGTGGCAAACTGTAAATTCGGTTTGCCGTGCAGCAAACCCACTGATTTCTATTTGCAGAATTCGGAATGCGGCGTCTCCGCGTGCGCGATCCGTAGATACATATATAGTAAAAAAGGGAACGCGGGGATCGAGATAAATGGGCAAATCTAAGAGCTTTCGAATCTTGGGCAAAAGTCCCTTCTTATTCCACCTCCCCCCAACCTCGAACCCAAATTTTCTCTCTTCCTCTTCTCACTCCTCGCTCATTCCTCTCGCGTCCCTTTTATTCGCCCGTGTCTCTCTTTTTTTTCTTTCTCTCTCTCTCTCTCTCTCTCTCTCTCTCTCCTGTCGCGTTTTTCTCTCGCATCCTCCCCGCGCTCTCCTCTCTCCACTCTCATATCCCAGCTCTCGATTCCCGAGTCTCATAAACTCGAGATTTTTCTCGAGGGAAGATGGGACTTTGCGAAGCAGTGGCGTTTGGCACGGAAAATCCAGGCTCGCTAGTCGGTGCACATCAACTTCCGCTTCCTCCCGGATCTCGCCTCCTTTCTCGCCACTTACGTAACACGTCTACCTCCTTCTTGCATTTTCCGAGCCCCCTATACCAACCCAATCATCTATTCGATCTCTCTCAGTAATTGGATTCGCGAGGGAAAACGAAAATCCAAAATTGCCAAAAACTTTAAAATTCCTGTCGTACTTTATATATTTTTTCTTCAATAAGACAAAATAATCTATTCACGTAAATCGCAAAGAAGATTATTTAAAATATTTTTGTAATCACAGAACGTGAAGAAAAATCGTGTCGGTTTATTAAAATACGTGTGATTGAATAGAAAGTGAGAAAAAGCGATAAAATAAAATAAATTATTGTATACGGAAAAAGAATAATCACATCAGGATATAAATAACCGGGTGGGTATTACTTATGGGTATACACACATTAGAAGTGAAACTTTATTGAAAATTTATATTGTGGCCTATATATATAATTTTATGCTGGCTCACTTAATAATGATTTTCGTTACATTTACATTATTGCGATGCAAACACAATTTATAATACAGGAAACATATATGGTCGATTTGCCTATAAAATTACGACGATAATTATTATATCTAAATATATTTTTAGATACTTTAAAATATATAGTCACCTTCCAGAAATAAAGTATCAAGATTACGATAAATTATTGCCAATTTAGGCCCAAATTATATTTAGTTCCACCATAAAAATATACATTTAAATTTATTTCATCATCCTCGCAATCCCAAAAAGAGGTTTTTATTATTTTTCAGGAAGAACTATAATTTTATTTATAATTTTATTTTATTTATCATGGTGAAAGTTACACATAATTGTTCTTTTTACTATTGTTATTGCAACTACTATTATTATTGTATTAGAATTATTATAATTATCAACTTAATAATTAGTAATGACGCTTCTACATTTTTAAATTCGTCAGTACTTTTTTTGCGGTGCTTACTCTGACCCTTTAATTGTCGCAGTCTTATTAGCCTTTAGCCTTTTAAAAATTTTCAATAAAAGTCATACGTTGGTCACACGGTGTTTGAGAGAAAATTTTCGATCGCATCCCTCATCAGCGTCCGCAGTATCGAAAAATGCAACCTACAATGTGCCCAAAGAATGCATAAAGGAAAAGAGCAGAGCTTGATTGAAGAGGGGAGGAAAAATAATACATAACGAAACCAATATTAGTGTCAATGTAGAGGAAAAGTTTCAAAGTCAAAAGAGAGTGTCTCGGTATAAATAATGATGGAAGACGAGAAAAACGAAAATAAGTAAAAACGACGGGGGCGTAAAAAAAGTTGAAGAAAAGGACGAGGGAAGGAAAATCCGTTTGGCGCGGTGTAAGTGAAAATTATTTTCGCAGAATATTCAAGCCCGCTCGGCCTGCAGGAAAGCTCGGGCTTTTCGTATAGCTCGATGCATTTGCCCACACGCGGCGTCTCTCGCCGGTATCTCCATCTCTCTCTTCAACTTTCTCGCTCTCACGCCCAAGTGTCGACGTTCAGGAGGGACTGGGAGGGGAGCCAGGGAACGACGAGGCTCGCTATGTTTTATTTTTCCTCGCGTTAAGCGTCCCGAGGGGCGATGCGTTAAAGCCTCGTCCTGGTAATCCCCATGGCGATGCAACCGCGCGGCAAAGTAGATGAGACGACGGCGCCACGAGGAAAAAAGAGAGAAAGTAACAGAGCCTCTGAGGTATAACGCCTTTCTCGTCCTTTTTCATCCCTACTTTCCTCTCTCTCTCTCTCTCTCTCTTTCTCTTCTTATTCGCTTCATACTTTTTTCCCTTCTCGTTTTCTCCCGAGATATGCTTCCGGTAAAAGCATCCATGGTAACGAACCTTGAGCCATGCGCGTTCTTAACAAATCATTCGTTTTTCGCTTGCTCATCATCCCTCTTCGCTTTGCCACTCGCTCCGTTTTTTATCCTCCCGCCCATTTTTTTTTCAACTTTCCTGCTCGTTCGTTCTAAACTTTTTACAGTTCCTTATCCCGCTCGTTCTTTTTTTCCTCCCTTATTCCTGTTTTTTTTACTTCTTACTGTATCCCTACACTCTCCTCACCCAGGACATTTTAAGACGTCATTCCGCGACCGCAGAATTTCGCCACGAAATCCTCGAAAGTCCTCGGGGATTCGAGGCGTCGGCTCTGGCGCACGCCGGTTCACCCTCTCCCGTCGCCCTTGGCTGAAATCCTCGAAAATCCTTGCCGCTGAAAAAGGCGAAAGGGCACGGGAAAAAAAATGTAATGCTCCGGTGAAAAAGCCACCCCGGTGAGTTTAATAAGAGCTCGCTCGCAGTTTGGTTAATTTTCACTCGAGCGTTAAAAGCCGGCGATAAATATATATGCCCGCGCGTACTTTTAACAAAAATATCCAATTGGATGTGTTTTTGCTCAAAAGTAAATATCGCCCGGGTATAAATATACACTTTTCCATGTATTTAACGTATAAAATTTTATATAATAACCCACGCGGAAACGCTCATTTCGGAACATTTGAAAAATATTTAATTAATAAATTAACGAATTCTCGCAATACATATATGTTATATTGATATTATATCTCTGAATTTGTTTAAAATGCACACATGCGTAATTTTCACCGTGTTTACCGAACTGTTTCGTGATAGAATTTTGCTTATTTTACTTTTTTATGGAGATCATTTTACTGAATCTCATTTTGTCGATTTTTTAAACATTTTACTCTGCATTTTCGAACGCATGCATACAAAAATTTTAAACAACACGTATCAAAAAAGTTAAAAGAATAATTCTTTATTATGAGCAAAAGTATACAATGTCGCGGAACGCCCTCTGTCCCCGAACAACTGCGACTCTATAAATGTAAATAAAACGAGAGGGAAAATAAGAGTGTGTTGTCTCGGCATATCTATACATTTATCTCGTTATATTTGCACTTTTTTCGGTTCACTGAATCTTTCGGAAATGGGATAAAATTCAGAAGCAGGTTCGCGAGTAAAAAAAAAGGCGGGGGGCGCAGACGAAACGAGCGACTCTCGCTTTCAAAGGACGAGAAGAAAAATATATATAAATATATAGAAACCACCGTCCGTCTCTCTTTCCACGCCGAATTTCTCCGTTTATAATATAGTATATTTTTTCCCTCTGATATTTTTTTCGGGGATT
The DNA here is from genome assembly GCA_030522545.1 of Cremastinae sp. A BG-2022a. Taxonomy (NCBI): domain Eukaryota; kingdom Metazoa; phylum Arthropoda; class Insecta; order Hymenoptera; family Ichneumonidae; species Cremastinae sp. A BG-2022a. Next base: position 26,246 of record JAPYYW010000360.1, on the reverse strand, counting down.
ATATACAGCTAGAAATATTTCCAAGTTTCTGCCTATACGTTTTTTCCTCCCCGCGCATCTTTCCTTCGGTTCCTTTCCTTTGCAAGCTCACGGGAGCGAGGAAAACGGCTGGATGCGGTATTTTCGTATATTCGTCGAATATCCTCGCTGGCAGTTTATCACCTCGTCTGGTCGAGAGGAAGGGAGAGAGAGAGAGAGAGCGAGTCCTCCCGTATTCACCGCCGCGTATCCTCTCACTTCGCTCGTCGACGTAGACGAGGACGACGTCGACGTCGCCACGCCCAGTTTATACTCTCGCCAGGCATTTGCGGGCTGACGCGACTCTGCCATCCATGGGGTTTATTCTCCCTCTCTCTCGCTCCATCTTTTATGGGGAATTGCCATTTCTGGCCTCGACGGGCTTTGCTACGGTCACCACACCCGCGAGAAAACCCTCGTGTAATTTATGCATCCTAGAGGCTCCACGAGACCAACAATAGAACCCCTTTTCTCTTCTCTTCGCTTCCTCCATGCCCCGCGCGTCTCCGTATCTTTGCCATTTTCCATTTTCTCCATTTTTATATCTACATTTTCTTTTTTTTTCTATCTGATACGTATATATATGTGTGTGTGTGTATTTATACATAATTTTTTTTCTTATCAATTTTCTTGCTCTTTTCTTCCTTTTTTCCGCGCTTATACCGCTATTTTGCCTTTTTCATCGTGTTTTTTTCGCTCACCTGTACTTTTTTTCAATTTTTTTCACCACCCTTGCCAATATAGGAAAGCCCGGGCTGTGGATTGTCGGGCCAGACGCCATAACCTTTCGACCACTTCACTCGCACTCTATACGATATATAAACCAATTCTCATCGCGAGGAAAAAAAATCACTCGCGCGCGAAAGCGGCTAAAGTATATGCTCTGGTGTTCCGTATATAAATGCTGAAAAAGATGCCTCCCTGATGGAAAAAAGGGTGGAAAAAATTTCGGAAACCCGTTTTGGTCGTGTGTATATATATGCATTCAATATCCCATTCCATTTTGGCACCTTCATGACGAAACAATGTGCCCTCTGCTGCCAGACAATATATATAGCACACTCTACCTTTTTTTCACTTTTTTCCTTGTTCAGACGTTTTTAATTTTCGATTTTTTTATTCACTTTTTTTTTACATTTTCATCGGATATTACGAAAATATTGGATTTTTGGGACAAAGAGATTGAAAAAAAACACGATTTTTTCAGCTCTTCGCGGTCGTAAATAACATTCCTGGGCAAATGGTTTTTGAAAATATAAAGTGTGAATTTTGATATATGCAGGATTATTTTATTGGCAAAAATAAGTATAACAGTGTGGAGCAGTAATCGGGAAAATAATGACGCTTTTGAATTTCGATGCCTGAATCGTAATTGAAAGTCGTGGCTGAAATTCAATGTGCGGCTTGAGCGATTAAATACTTTTCGGTGCTTGAGCTTTTACGTAATTTTTTTACGTGCTCGCGCTGCGCTTGCACACGAAAAATGCGAACACGCCAGCGAGACGCGCGTAATTTTCTTTCCGAGGAGACTATAATCGTGGTCGTTGGCTCCTCGCGTTTTTTTTCCTGCTCTCCCGCTCTCCTTCCCCCTCGTAAAAGTAAACTAGGTTTGTTCGGTTCAATTTCGTGCAAGGATTTCAATTACGCGCCAACGGGCTTTACGCGTCTCATCGCGTTCTCGCATCCTCCACTCTCAAGGTTCTTTCTCTCTCTCTCTTTCTCTCTTGCTTTTTTTCTGCTCCTCTCTTCTCTCCCCCGGGGCAAGAAATATATAAGAAAAAGAGGGACGGAGCATGATTTTACATCAGAGCTTCTTGCACACTCGAGAAAATCCTTCCATTACAGGACAAAGGAGATAAGAGCAAGAAGGACGAAGAAAATGAGTGGAACAATCCCTAACTTAACTTCCCTTCTTCGTGCGGCTCAGCCTCTCTCGATCTCTCTCTTCCGTATTTTTTTTTCCTCTCGTTGACAAGGAGCCTTCTATATATCTTTCTTGTTCCCTTCGCTTCTTTTCTCATCATCAAAATACATAAACCTCGTGTTGATGCGTTCAAAAAAATATATAATATTTATTGTAAAAAATCTGGTGTTAAAATGGTGTTAATTTAACACCATTCTTGGTCTATATAGTAATTTCAACCATTTGGTATACAATGACATATGGTGTTAATATGAATGTGGTTTATTAATATGCTGTGTTAAATCAATGTACATAATTTACACTGCAATATATAAACACCGTTTAGTGCGTAAAATTAATAAAGCAACACTATTCTTGCTAACACCATTCAGTGCGAATAAAAAAGCGAGATACAGATTAAGCAACTCAATAAAATAATATAAAGAATATTTTAGAATAATAATGTAAATTTCAATTTGCTTGTAAGGTTCATACATATTATATGTAACTCAGTTCGTAAAAAATTCCATGTTATATAGCAAGTTTATAAATTATTTTTTATTTTTCTCTCTCTGAATGCAGAGATTTACCCTGATGTAGGATAATTTACTATCTAAACTTATTCTTCTAAAAAAAAATGTTGCATACTAATTTTTATTGAGTATAGTAAGTGTTCTGACAATGTTTTTCAAATTTTTCTATTTGAGTATCAGTTCCTATAAATAATTATATGCTTCCTTTTAAACCTGATTAAACAAAGACATCCTCGAGGACCGATTTGCTCAATATATATGATATTCAGATTATGGGTTATAAAATAATGTTCTTGTATGTCAAGCTTCAGCTCAGGTACCTGATAATAATTTTTTCGCGTTGATTCTCGTCCATTTATTGCTACTTAATAGAGTGAACGGTGTTATTATTGTACACCATATCCTTTTACCTCTCACACAATTTGGTTAACACCGCGAAATTTTTTACAGTGTATTTTTATCATTTCATCAAACCTCGAAATGTCACTAAAACTCTGTATTATGAGAAAATTAATAATTATATTTAGTGATAAAAATCATGATTTTTATCGAACAATTGTGGGCAATAAAAATATAATAACTGATATCGCAGTTGAAAAATCGGTTCTCTCTCCGGCGCTATATCTTGCAAATGATTGTGGCGGAAACAGTCTCGAAACTTTTTGAGCGATACTTCTGGTTTTATATGTATATGTTGCATGAAAAAGGAAAAGGAGATGAATCAACCGAGTTTTGTTTCCTCATAATTTGGCACATTTTCCTGAAAGTTTTTTCCTTTCTCCGCCGGGTCTGTATATATGTATATGTTCGAGGGAGAATGACTTTCAATCCATTTTTCGTACATGCACAATATTCCTTGAAAAAGTTTCGCGTAACAAAGCGCGCGCGGATGAAAAATTGAACGGCAAACGAAAATCAGCCTGGAAATTTATAATTTTGGACGCGATGAGACTCCGTTGCCGAGCTTCATTAACTCGAAAACTTGCAAAGTTTTCTCTTATCTTCCGTTCCTTTTTTTCCTGCCGTCTCAGCCTCCTCTTTCTCGCTATTAAGCGCAGGAAAAGTTTTACGTCACGTCGGGACGATGAAACAAAAAAGCGAGATGATAAAAGCGACCCAAATTTCAATCTTATCAGCTGTCTGAATTGGAAAAATGAAGCAACGAGATAAAAAAAATGGCGCAAACAAAGTTTAATCGTCCGACAAAAGTATTGATCGCGAAGCAAAATATTTCGAGACAATATTCCCGCACGACTGGACCGATTTCTTTATTTTTTTCCCCTGCGCTTGCCTTTTCTTTTTATATTCCCACGCTCAGATTTGATTGTTAGAGCCTCTTGTTTATTTCGACCTCTTTTTCTCCTCCGCTCCATATAAATTTTTTTTAGCCTCTCTCGTATTTTTTCCTGCATTTTCGTGTTTCTTTTTTCATTCGTTCTTTTTTTTCCCCGACGCGCATACACCTGTGTGCGTCTCCGCGATGAAATCAAGAGCGCACAGGTGAAAGAAGAAAAGGTCCGCCACGAGAGCGCGGCTTAAAAAAAAATACGCGAAACGAAGAGAGGAGGAAAAAAAATCTCGAGTGTTCGTCCACCCTCTCACCCGCCTCTCTATTTATTTTCAGGTATACATGACACACGCACACTCGAGAAAAAAGACGTCGAGTGAAAAGAATTTGAACCAGATCTCTTTCTTTCTTTTCCTCGATCCGGCGGCGCGCGCGTGTATTTCGCTCTTCTCATCTTTTTTTTTTCTTCGCTCTTCGCCTGCGCTCATGGCATACCTATGTAGGCCGGTTAACCAAAGTAGAAAACCACAGCGAAAAGAGAGAGACACGCGGAGAGAAGCGAGATGAAAAAAAGAATCTCGAATGGCGAGAGAACGGGGAGGGTGGAGGCTACGAAATTTCGATTTCCGGTGTCGTTTCAGAGCCGATTCGGTCGCTCGCAGATGCACTTTGTACCAGAGCGGATGTGAGCTCGCCGTCACGCCTCTTATTCTTTTTCTGTGCGTATCAAAAGACGAGCCGGACACGCTTTTCTTTTCTCCTCCAGAAAGATTTTTCGGAGCGCGCATTATTGTCGAATAAAATAGTTTCACGCGAACGAGAACAATTTTTTTTTTCTACGAAAATATATGTCTAAATACAGTCCAATGAATTAAAAATTATACAGATATGCTGGATTGTTTTTATTATCACAAAGGAAAGTTTTTCGATTTAAATCGAAGTCAGTAAATCAAAAATATTAAGTCAATATAAGGGCAAAAATAAATATTTACCATTAACAGGAAAATGATATATACTTACATAGACCTACACAAAAAATCCATTAACATATTCAATGATGAAAAAACGAAGAAATGGATGGAAGAATATTTCATAGGAGTGGCAAAAAAATATTTTTTACAAAGCAATATTTGGAAATCAAATATTTTGTGTGAAAAAAGATATTCTATTGGAGTTTAAATGATGCGGTTTCGTCCATAGTGATAACTTTGGGGTTCGGGAAAATAGAAAGAATTCGGAACGATTCTCGTTCAGATGTTTTAAGGAAAGAGAGGGAAAAATAGCGTGTGTGGGATGAAATCTGGTTATTCGATGGTTTATCGAAGCTCTTGCCCTACTCCTCGCGGCAATAAACCATCACAGCATTTCTCGTTTACATTATTCTGTTTATACTGGATATTCACAAAAAAGAGAGGGAGAGAGAGAGAGAGAGAGAAAGAGAAAATAACATAGCAATTGCGGGTCAAAAGAAACATGCGAGATTTCCCAATTTCCTGAAAGAATTTTTCCCCGCTCTCGTGTCGTTTTCTTTCTGTTCCTTTTTTCCCTCCATTTCTCTCATCTTCTCGTATGTAGGTCAGACAATCATCGAGCAAACTCGAATAAGTAAAAACAAATGAAATCCCCGGGTCGGCTGAAAAAAGCAGATGAAAAGCAGAACGAAGTCGCTTTTCGATAAAATCGGAAACGTTTCGCGCACCGATCATCGATTCCCTCTCGCGACCGGTTCTCGTCCCGTTCCCATTTTTCTCTTGCCCCCGAATGAAATTTCTCACGTGCATGAGATTTAGAAATTCTCTCGGTACGATTAATCTAGCCTCGAGATAAAACGAGCACCTGATAAGAGTTTTGAAAAATCGTCGTTAGATGTCTCCGTAAGTTTTTTCTCGGTGTGTGGTTTTTCTCTTTTCTAAATATTTTCATATACATATAGTATATATAACCGGTCAATCGGGAACTGTGTATATTTTTGAACATCGTTTATACAAATGGCGGCACACGATTATATCATTTCGGAAAGTTTCTCGCGACGTTGAAAAACAAAACGATATCGAAAAGAAGAAAATATGTAGAGATGAAGCGAATGCAATAAGATATGAGAGAGATTCCAGAGGAACGGTTTATGACGTCTCGCGTCCTTCCTGCGGTCGTTTGTGGTCCCGAAGCCGAGAGTGATTTGTCAAATGCTTTTTCACCGCCATTAAATTTCGTGAGAAAGGGAATGAGGCTCGAGACGGACGAGAGAAAAAGAGAGAGAGAGGGAGATAAAAGTTCACAGCGTATGTGCGCGTTTTAAAATCCAGAATTTTTTTCTTCTTTCTTTTTTTTTTCAACTTTTTTGAAGACACAGAAGAAGCAGACACACAGAAATGGAAAAAGAGAACGCCTGAGAGCCACATTTTCATTCTCCCATCTCTTTCTCTGTCTCTCCGCATTTGAGAGCTCTCTTTTGTCTCGCCGTAATTCCGCGCTTTATATCGCCTTTTGTATTCTCAACGACAGAGCGTACGATGGACTCCACAGAAGAACTACGAAAGCATGGTTAAAGAGCCTGGATAATTTTATACCGAAGATGGAGTGAGAAAAAGTCGGGCGGGAGGGACAAAAGAGAAAGAGCGAGCGAGACGCACGAAATTATGCATCAGCGATGGTCTAGACCGCTCCAAATGTACATACATGTCAATTATAATAAGCTAATTGAATAATCAATGAAGTGCCATCGATTCAATATCGGCGTGATTTCACCTTGATGTTAAATTATATTTTTAGAAATTTACAACAGCAGAAGCCTCTATATTTGATTCTCTTTTTCATTGAAAAATATATTTTTTTAACTCAACATTTACTTTTCTAAACCTTTATTGCTTTTCTAGTATATTAAATCATATTGTTTCATATATAGTGTTTTGTTTCAAACACTACGAATTATAAATAATTGTTCGTCTTATGTTGTTTTATCTATACGTACAAAACTATTATCGACTTTTTTGCTTATTATTATTATTGTAGATTTAATTCCATTCTGCATGTTTCTTCTTTCTTTTCATTTCCTGTTTCGTGTACAAACCTTCGGCACGAAACGTCTCGAGTCTCTGTTTGCCAAACGAAGATCCTTTTCATCATATTTCTTTCTCTTTTCCTTTTGGTTCCTCTCTCCCTGCTTCGAATTCTTTCTTCTCCGATTCTGTCTACCCGGCGCGCGGTGGCCTCCTCCTACTATACACTTTTTGTCGTAATTTAATCGAGCGCGAGAATAAGTACAAAGATTAAATATCCGCACGTAAGACCTTTCCTCCGCGGAATTCAAATCCTTTTAACCGTAAAATTTTCAGACCTGAGACCTCTCGCCGAAATACCTCGGCTTGTCTTCTTTCCCCCCTTGCTCTGTCCTTTCGCCAAATAATGGCACAAAACATTCCTCTAATTATCTTTATATATTTAAATACCTATATTATGTTTTAAACAATAATGCGTTTACATTTTGTATTCGAATTATTACGAATGTTTGAATTTTAAAAAATTATCAGATTCTTGAAAAGAATTTATTCAGTTAAAAAAGTTGAAAATGAAATACGAAAAAAAAAGATCATGATTTTTCATTCGATGCTAGTGAATTGTCGAGTATGAAAAATTCATTTTGGTTATTATAAATTCTGATGAATAAGAGAATTTCAAATATTAATTGAAAGGAATGTGTATTTAATAAAAACATTCCATAAATGTTATCTATATCGTTTTATTCGAAACAGAAAAATTGCAGTGAAGTGTAAGCATGAATAGCTTCAATCATGAAATAAATCGTCATAATAAAATTTCTCATTCACTGATGGCGCATTATCGAGCACGAAGAATTGATTTTCGTTTGAAACAAAATTTCCGTAAGTACGTATATAACTTTTATTTAATTACAAAATAAATCCTCACGAAATATTTCATTCGGTGATGGGATTATCGAGCTTATAGAGAATTCATTTTTGTTTCGAACGAAATTTTGCATTGATCAACGAAACAAACGGTGTGAAAGTTTATTCCTCTCCGCCGCGCGCCCCGCTTCGATTCTCGTCAAATCCTCTTGACAATGATTCCCGTTTTCTCCGTATAGCGCGCGGAAACTCCGGGCGCCGCCGTACACGCTGTTTAATACGCGAAACGATACGGTATTAGAGTTACTCGATTTCGAATACGCGTCGCTTGATTTTCCCATTGTTTCTCTCTCTCGCCCCAGATCGCGTCAATCGATTATCGCGACGTTTCTATCCTGATGTTGTACATCGTTGAATCGGCTCGGAATTTCCTACACCCTTTCTCTCTCTATATATATATATATATTGTATATGTATTATATACGTATATATATACACACGTGGATTAATACTGGACACAATGATGGGGAGACAAAAGCGGAGAAAGAGACGGACCGGGACGAAGCGAGAAACGCGATATCGAATCGCTTGTACACCGAAGTCATGAAACGCGGTACGAATTCGAACACAATTCGGCATCGAGAGTTTAATATACACGTATGTGTATGTGTATATAAACGAATGTGTGTGCGCGCGCGTACTCTGATTGGCTCCAAACGTTGAAATCACGCATTAATCCTGCCACTTGTTCCCCATATTATTTCGAATTTCGTCTTCATCCTCCCCCCGCTGCTGCATGCAGCCTATATCTGCTCCCCCGAAGATCAATTTCGATTTTCTGATGCTTTCAGTGCTCTCGATTGCCCATTGTTCACTCCAAAAGCTCTGCGGGGTTTTCCGCACAAATAATATATTCATCCTCCCGCGCACGCTTTTGCGAAAAATAATTTTTGAAAAATTATTCAAAAAGAATATATGTAGTTAATTCTTGATTTGTTTTAAGCTAATAAGAGGATTCTTATTAAGCTGATTGAAAAAGATTAATATTTTTTCTTTTGTGGACACACGAATTTAATACCTTTAGGATAATCAAAATAATGCTTGTTCTATAATTTTAACCATTAAAATATATTTATCGGTTCCTGAACGCACTTTACTATTTCCTATCGGAATATAAAATTGTACATTTTTTTTCGTTTGCAATTTTGTAGCTTCATAAATGAAGTAAAATAATAAATGCTCCATATACAGATAATTTATTGATACTCTGTAGAAGTGTATTTTCATGTAATTTCAATTTTAACCATGAATATAACTTTTGATACGAAGTTCATCAGTTATCGAAAAATTACAAGACAACACCTTTTTGGCAGAGAATCAAATTTTCTACAAAAACATGTATCGGGCGTTTATGTATATTACCTCGTTATTGAGCTACACGATTCAGAAAGAAATAACAAATTGTTGATTGTCATTTAAATGAAAAATGATAAATTAAATTCGAGAACCATTAAATACTTTCTATGAAGGCTGTAAATTGGACTAAATTACAGCCTGTGATAAAAAATAATAATTCATTTTCGTAGACCAGTATAATTTTTACGAACACAGTTTTTATTTGAAACGCAAAAAAAACAGTTTTGATCGAGTAACCAAAATTTATCTCGCCAATTTCGTCATTAATCTTGATAGAGATGCCAACGATTGTAATCGACGAAGATAAAGCGGCGAAGCACGCTCGAGGCTGGCTCTCCGCGTTTATATTTTACCTCGTAATAATAAGTACGTGCTCGCGTCACTCGGTATCCTGCTGGAATTAATATAGTGCACAGGCAAGAGATGAGCGAGATGTAGCGAGAGGACGAAGGAGGCGCGATCGATCATCGGCGTAAAAAAAAATGAAAAGAGCACGAATAAAAAGGGGGGAGCTTTAAAAAATAGGAAATGAAGCAGGAATTTCAAGAGCGGAGTGCAGAAGAAGGGGTTTCGAGGTTGCGTGTAATTATTATTTAAAGAGACCCAAACGTGTATTATATGCACGCGATATTTATCGAGCCGGGAGAGAGAAAAAGAAAGAGAAGGAGAGAGAGAGAGAAAAGAACGCGCGAGCCGGGGGATCAAAGACTCGGACGGGACTGGGGAATCCGATCCATTTGCTTGAGGGATCGATTCGTATTCCGGACGTAGTCAGACTCGATAAAATTCGCTCGTTCGGAGCAATTGCCTCGAGCTTTCGAGGCTATACGTGCGAGCCTGTGCGCTTGTGCGCGGGACATGTATACGTGTATTTCGGCAAACGTATATATATGTAACGGGGGAGTCACCTTCGGCTCTGGTACATCTCGGGAGTCTGGAATGAGAAAACGATTCGCTTCCGCGTATCGATGCGATAGCGTATATCCAGAGGCTTTAGCCCGGTAATCGCGGACCCTTCGAGGGCCAATTATTCCATCCGGTACGTTTGAGATCCGAACTGCTCGCCCGGCTCTCCTCCTCGCTGCTCCTTATACTCCTGAGAGGAATTCCGAGTCAAGACAAACACACGGCAGGCGCACACTCCCAAGTAAGACGCACAGGGAGAAAACGCGAGAAAGAGAATTGTCATTAATCCAGAGACGCAATGCAAACCAGGCACAAAAGGAACAATAAAACCATCCGCACACCGATCGAGAGTGTATCTCGCGCTGATATTTTCTTTTTCTTTCGACTTATATACATATATCGTTTCTCATCTCTCTTTCGCCTGCGCGATTTACTGTTTCTCTCTTCTTTTCTATTTTTACGGAAATCCACTTGATCGACAAACGCTGAGAGAATTTTAACTCGCGGACTTGATACTTCGGGAAGAAAAAGAGTCACTTTTCCCATCGATTTTTCTACTCCCATTATCGCCTCTTTATCCCTTTGTCGCGAGGATTTACGCATATGCGCACACATAGAACTTTGAAATTTCTGGTAATTGATTCAAACATTCATTCACCGTATCAAAGAAAATTTTAATATTTACTTATTTTTCATATATAATTTATTGTATGTCAACACTATTCTGATATGCATTATTGTTGCTTTTTTTCTAAAATAAGCATATCTAGTTTCTTCTATATTTCAAATTTGCAACAATGCAGTATTCAGAAACATTTTTAAAACAGCCGATATTTTAAAAGCAAAAAATAAAAAAAGATAAGATAAAATGTAAAATATAGCTGAAAAAAAGGGACAGAATTTATTCGGGATAAAAAAGTTGTCACGAAAATTTGGATAAAATGTGTGTCAGGTGTCCGAATTCCCTGGGCGCCAAGTGTCAGGGCAAATTTATTGTTTATCTTGTTGAGAAGTTTCACACGGTCTCGCTTCTGGTATGACCGAGAGATGGGCGGGGGTTTTCGTATCAAAGCGGATTACATCATCGGGGTCAGTACGAAAACGCGGCGGACGATTTATCCCCAAAGTGCCAGGGGGTGCTTCTCCATTATCGGGGCTAAAGTACAGGGATACATAACCGTACAGTCGTCACGAATCTCTATATCACCATTGGGGTAAATATTGGACCGTCGAAGAGGCTGAATGTGACAGCCCCGTTAATATCCCACTCGAGAATCTTTCTCCCTGTCGTCCACCGACACCAATAAGAGCTAGACACTTTTCCACTTTCCAATGACATTTTAAACTTCCTTCTCTTCACGCAGCTCTCCTTTTTTCTGCGCGATTACTTTTCATTCTATTTTTTCACACGTTTCCCATCATATTTCTTCTCCTTCACGTCTCAAAAACGTTAAAAAATGTCTGTGTCACTTATATTTTATGGTATACTTTTTATGGTATCGTATTTTCCTTATTTCAACGATTTAAAAAATTTTTATTTACCGTTTTACATTTTTGAACCCAGTCGTCGATTTTCTTTTATTTCGGCTTTTAAACTGCAAACAATTTTTTACCTTTCGCAGAACAAAAAAAAAGAGAAAACAAACAGGTATGAGAAATTGGATCGACCTTTTGAGAAATCAGATTCCGCCAATTTGGAAATTCGTCCCATTTCTTTTCCCGTTTTATTTTATTCGAATCGGTCGCATCGCGATTTCCCGCTCGGAAGTCACGATCGTGTGAAATGGGAACGTACGTTTTTATTGTGTTTCTGATTACCAAACTCTTCTTTTTCCCTCTCCGCGATTTTTTTTTGCTCGCCGCTCGCCGGAACGGTCTCGCGCGAGCACATGACTGCTGCGATCTGTGTTTTTTTCCCTCTTTTGTAACGAGAACTCTCCAGGGTCAGTGGAGTTCGGGGGTGGAAGGACGGGGGTTAATAGCCCGGTTGATCGAACCTTACTCTTTCCCATTTTCGTCTCGGAGCCCGGGTTATGCGCTGTCGGGGGATCGGGAGGAGCGCGCCCGCGTGTTCGCTCGCATGGACGTTCGGGGGGCCTCCCGGTCTCGACGGCAGGGGCTCCGAATGGAAAATAATTGGTAAAATATACAGTCGAGGGAGAGAAATGCCATCCGCGTAAGTGTGCGCCGCCCGTTACGCGAGGGAAAAAGTTTCGTATATTGGATTGAAATCGTTTATGGAAAGAAGCAGAGAGGAAAATAGAGAGCGAAAAAAATTTCACGAGTGTGTACTCCATTCTATCCATATTGTTTCGGAGCTTCGAGAACTTGTCAAATTCCAGAGCTCGTAACTTTTTTATTCGATTAAAGAGCGAGATGAGCATCTGCCAATTTCTTTTTCTTTCTTTCTACAATTTTGGGTCCAAATTCAATTATCTTTCGAAACAAGAAAAAAAAAATCTACGTAAGAACTTTTTTGTTTTGCAGAAATGTTTATTTTTTTATTATCTCGGGTGTAAAATTTTGTACACAGTCCTGTACAGTCTTAGAATGCTTTCGCTCCGTCACGACATCGAATAACGCGACGAGGGGGCCGATTATTTATCGAATATGAACTTGAGAGTAAGGAGCGCGTCACGTTCCTCCGGACTCGTTGTCGGAAATGATCCTGGAAGAATTATAAGGATCGTGATGGGGGAGAAATCGCGTTGGCCATGTTTTGACGTAAGATCAGCTGAGTCATCGCTCGTTCTCATCCTCGACGCACATTTTGTGGAAAATAACGGAGTTTCTTCCTTTTTTTTCTCCGCTAGTCTGACCCTTCCCTTTAAATGTCTGCCGCTGAGGCACTCGAGAGGAGAACATCCTGTTACGACGAGATCGCCAGATACGATCATCATTATACACCCTTCGCTACCAAAGTGTCTATGTATATGTCTATAAATGCATATATATGTAGTTTCATGTAAGCGTACATACGTGCTATATAATCTCGTGACACATTGAACAACTGCAGTTGCAGCTGTTCCCTATATTCGATAAGTCCTCTCATCGAGCCCGTCTTTTGCATTCTTCGTTTTTTCGGCCAGCATTTATTTCCTCTCGAATAATCATGCAATCTCATATTTCGGATCTAAGTATATATTCGTATTATCATCGCTTTATTGATTATATTATTTTTTGCATTTATAGATTTTACATCAAATATATGTTAATTTGTTGAATGCAATGATAAAATGCATGATTGGACTAACACATTAAATTTTGTTGCTACATATTGAAATAAATAGTTGTAGAACTCGAGCTATAAATAAATATTTGTATTGTTAGAATCATATTTTATTGAACAAATTGTCATTATCAGTGTTGCTTTGATATTTTATTTATATATATATGTAATTGTGTTTATTTTATTGTTATTATTAATGTCATCGTGTTAATGTCATCGCATGACGAATTCGGTATTGATTGCTCGTCTAACTACACGCACGCAGGCTCGAGATTAATAAAAGTAATTCTCTTACTTTTTTTATAGAAATGTACTATACTTATGTATATACCTATTTTTGTTTATGTACAGGGAAATAGATTGGGAATCATCCCTTCCCGTTATGATCGCGTGCTCCATAAAAATTTGTTTTATTATATACACATTCTCTCCCTTTCTATACTTTTTTCACCCTCACTCTGAGCATGTTTTTTTTCCTATTCTGAGCCATTTCTCTCACAATATTTGGCTCTGCAATTTTCATCCTTTATTCCATTTTTTTTTGAAGCGTTCTTATACGGGTTTTTTATCCTTTCAAATTCTCTAGTTTCCCCTTCAACATTTTTCATCCGACGATTTTTACCTCACGCTTTTTATTCAATTTTTTAAAATTATTTTTTGGTTCGATATTCATTGACTGGTGTTAAGAATAAATTGCCTTTCAGTATCTTCGATTTTTCCACCAATTTTTATCGACTATATTTTTTGTCGAGTACTTTTAATTTGTATTTTTTATTTTTATTCCTTTCCATATGTTTCGGATGTAAAGTTTTTTTCTGGGGGATTTTCCATTCATCTATTGAATTTCTCATTGATTACCACAATTTATTTTTATTGATGTTTTCAATATGGCATATGATTTTTTAAATGCACACGATTCAGCAAATACCTGACATATTTTCTTGAACCTCTTTCCCTCAGCTTTATTTTTATATATGGCTCTTTTTTCATCCTTTTACTTTCTCTTTGGTCACCGGTACAAATACTGGCACACTTGTAACTGCCTTTGCCAGCTGTCGTCAAGACTCGCCCTTTTTAGATGAAATGCACAGTTTATTGCTCTCCCTTTTCTCTCACTCTCTCTCCTTCGTCCTCTCTCTATTGCATCTTTCCTTTCCATTTCCTATGTGCTCGACACCCCTTATTCTTTCAATTTTCCCTCTCTCGCCTTCGCTTCCTTTATATTCACCCTCTATAATGCACAGGAACATAAAACTTCCGTAAATTTCAGTAAATATATTCTCGGGCGCCAGGACTCTTATCCCTTTCTCTTTAACATCGAACTTCCATACCCACACACTTCTCGCTCTCCATCCCAGTTCATAAATTTTCGGTAATTCACTATTTCTTTATTATTATTTTTATCAGTAACTCTTTTGTTTCGTTTTTTAATATTTATTTTATTCACAACTATTTTTTTGTCAATAATATATATTAAGGTGATGTAAAACACCCCGTTTTGAGTAAATATTTGGACAAATCCCACGCTCGTATTTTTTTCAAGCAAATAATTTGAAATTTGAATATGTTATGCAGAGTACTAAACTAGTGCATGACATTTTTGGAATTTCAAAAAGCGAAAAAAAAGTTTAATTAGGTTTTTTTTGAAATTCCAAGAATGTCCTGCACTAGTTTAGAACTCTGCATAACGTATTCAAATTTCAATTAATTTGCTTGAAAAATACGAGCGTGGGATTTGTGCGAATATTCACTAAAAATGGGGTGTTTCACATCACCTTAACGATAAATTAAATACAAATATTTTCTAATTTAGTACTTCATCGAAATAGAATAACACAATAATACATATTGTCGTTCGAAGAAATATTCTGGGTGTGACAAAGCAAAAACTTTGACCGCTTGATGAATCAAAAACCTCATGCTCGCAATAATCGAAAAAATTAACGCAATAAATAACAGGCGCTCTTGCGTGGGCTGACGTAATTCTCGATTAGCATGCGAATTGCCTCTTTAATATGAAAATGACCGAGCGATTTAAAAAAAAAGGGAAAAATGCCATGTATGTGGCCTTGAGCGAGTAAATGAATTGGAATTTTTTTCCGGTTCGTTCATTTCTGAACAATTTTTTTAATTTGATTTTATTGTCAATAAATGTTAATGTTAAATTTTTCATTAATAGAAGAGATGATAAGATTTTTATGAACATACATATTTACTTTCCGAGAAATAAATGAAAATGTTTTTTCTATTTACGGAATCGTGTAAATAAAATATCGGTGAAATTGATCAGTGAGTGATCGAGTGACGAGATATTATTTCCGTATCGTTTTCCAGTATCAAATTTCGCGGTTTACGTATTTACACAGTCCAAATTTTGCATCCTTCTCTCTTCTCTTTTCCTATCGAAAAAAAGTGAATGAAATAAATTAAAGAGAGAGAGAGAGAGAGAAAACAGATTTTAGAAAAGTGAAAAGAGTCCGAACGACACCGAAAATGAGAAAGAGAGATAGTGCGAGAGGAAACGGAGCAGATGTTGCTCAAAGTTCTCTTTTCCCAACGATTCCTCAATTTCCGGTACATCGAAGCACAAGCCAGATGGCAAAGTGAATCCTGTATTCATTGTTGAGATCTGCCGTGTACGTCGTTCCGTGTTCCACATTATTTAGCGCGCGCACACACACACACACACACACACACACACACAGTGTATTAGTGAAACTTTGCAGACTCCTCGAAAATAAATATCCGAGAAGCATCCAATCTAAATTGATCCACCATCGATTTGGTCCAAATTATCCGACGATTCATCACTCATTTTTTCCTCGAAAAAAGTTCCCCCAAATTACACAAAATTTCGTTCGGGCTGTAGAAAAAATTGAATTATTGAGCCCCGATGATTATATATAATTGCATAAAATTGCACACGATATGGAAACAAAATTAATTTTCAGAATCCATTTTACACATAACTCAGAGGCTTATCTTTATACGAGTTTTATGATAAGGTATATATTATGCCAGGATGAATAAATAGGAAATTTAATATTGTGGACTTGAATCCTAAAGTTGATGAATATTTGATTTTTGTCAAGATCGTTATCATAAATCGATTCGAGCAGTACACGTGTGACTAACGACATCGATGAGAATATATATGTGTATATAATAATAAAACGTGTCCAGCCTCAACAATATGATAGTGGCGAGAACATATATATAATAACAAAACTCGTTGGGTTACAGCTTCGATGACGCTTCGATTGAAAGCTTCTCGAATGTCAATCCAGGCGGGAGATTATTATGCGAATAATATTTATTTAGTGCGCACACAGATATATAGAGAACGAACTCTCACATGCACACTTGCATAATTCATCTTTCTCTCTTCCGTACATAAATTCTGCCTCTCGCTTTTTCTCTCATTCTCGCTCGTTTTCTCTCTTGCTCAGTATTTTCCGTGCGACAATGCTGAACGTATAATGGCACGCTGTATGAATTCTCGACAATGGGGTTTTATGCGCTTAAGCCGCGAAATATCTCCACACGAATCCGCATTCGTAGGTGTTTCATTGCCGACTTGCGATACGAGGAGGGCTCATAATGCGCGCATGTTTTTGCGAGCTCGAGCGTGTGCGCGGCGAACAAATGCTGTGGCCGGCGTCGCGTGTCAAGTGAATGACAGCCGAGTCACGATGGATAATGACCGAGAGAGAAAGCGATTTCTCTTTCTCTCTTTCTCTCTCTCTTCATCTCCTTTCCAAACAAAAAAATGTTAAATGTTTCTGCAACCGATACCATCGAAAAACCTTTTTTTCTAAAGTAAACAAAAGTACGCCAAGTATATTTGACTATCCTGACAAAAAGTATACACTATAGGTCGTTCAATAAAGTAAAAACTTTTTTTAATTTCCAAAAATTGCGTTTAAAAAAAAATTCTTGTTAAATATTGTTCATTTTATTCTTCAACTTTTTAGATATTTCAAATTAATGTTCGATGATTTTCCTAATTTATTATATATACGCACGAGCGAAGATCTGTGATGATTGTGTATAGTTGCACGAAAAATCCATGAAAATTACTTGAAAACGGATTTTACAATAATTATATGTAATAAATAATAAATCCAGGTGCATCAGTTCTGTATAGGAAAAAAACAACATCATTCTTAAAATCGCAAGACAATGATTTGAATGTTCGTACATAAATGCAGTTTTCTCATAAAACAATAAAGAATAGATATTTCTGATTAAATATATAATATTTTAAAATTAAAATGACCCCTAATACATGTATATTTATTAGAATACTATGCTGAAAAAATAATTAAGTTTGTGAAAATAGCCTGATAATTATATGAATATTTTTTTTATGTGTACCTACAGCGTAATTTATACGGTGTTAAGTACAACAGGTTTGCCATATTTCAAGGGGGAAAAATCGTACTCATTCACACGGTTTCTCGGTATTAACGGGGATGAGAGATCCGAAGGTATAGAGGGAAGTAGATATACAGGGAGAGATAGGCGAGAGGGAGAAAATAAGGGACAAAAGAGATGACGAATGAAATCAGAGAGCGAAGTACGGTTGGTTTGTTCATGAATGAGGTATTAAAATCGAATGAAAGCCCTACTCCCTCTTGCTCTCTCAACCGCGTTTACAAGACTGCTCTTTTATACTCTCCATCTTTATTTCTCGTTAGTTTTGTTTTTATTGTGCTTCTCGCGAGGAGAACGACTGTGAAGCATAATCTATTCATCTCTCTCCTTTACAATGAGCTTGGAATCACGAGACCTGAAAGAAAACGAAAGAGGCACAGATAGAGAGAAAGAGGGACTGAGCGTCGGAGAAAACGAGAGAAAGTAATCCAGGATCAGATTTGCACGTTTTTTTTTCCTCCCTTTCTCGCTCTCTTTCGACTTTACGCTCATTTTTATTCTCCTCCCTTTGTCCCTACTCCATTCTCTGCTTCCATTTTTCCATATATATCTATGTAGATACTTATTTACGTATTGTGCCCATTGCAATAAACTTGAAGCTTCGAATGTAGTTGTTGCAAGAACGTAGTGATAGTAGGTGGCAGAATATTCGAGTTTTACTCCAGCTTACTTCCCTTTCCTTGTATATTTCTCTTTCCCTCTCTTTCTCTCTCTCTCTCTTGTCTTTTTTATTTCCTTCTCGTTCCACCGTTCTCTGGTTCATTACTCGGAAGAGAACTTTGCTAACTGGCACGAGATCCTCTTTTCAGCCTCTCACTTCTCTCTCCTTGTCCCTGTGATGCCTTAGAAAAATGGCAAGGATGCAGCAACTCGAGAGTACAGTCCTCCCTCTCTCGAGATTATTCAAGCAAATAGACTTTAATACAATTAAACCTGAGCTCCTTCTCTCTCTCTCTCTTTCTTTTTCTCCTCCCGTTCCTCCTTTTTTCTCTTTCTTTCATTCTCCCTCGTGAAAATGACCACAGCTGCTTGCATTACAGTTCATTTCGTTACTTTTTAAAAACTGTTTATTTTCGATATACGTTTTGATTATACATATTTGAAATTTTTAGTAGGAGAATAAACATCAACAAATAGAGACATACATATAATATATAGATTTGACAATTTATTTGACAACGATGGTTTGCAAAATTTTTAATATTGACAAAAATGAATAAAAGACTATAGTAGCGTTAAAAAAAACTGCAGAATAATAAAAAGTGACGAATATTTCATGAAAAGAAAAAATATATATATATGAATTTTGTATTCCCTTTTGATGACGTCAGTAGTATTCATTTGGTATTCTTGTATACTTATTTTTGTTTAGTATGGAAAAATAAATCGAAAAATATCGTGATATTTACTCAGTGACAATATTTATGGCAAAAAAATAGATTATTTCTTATTGAATGGTATCATAAAATGTTGAGATGACGTAAGAAAATTGAATAATATTCGAAGGGCACAGAGGAGAATGACTGGCAGTTCGAAACCCTTGTAGGATTGTTCACCCTGCCATTACACGTGTATATATTTATGTCAATAGTGAACTTCTGCATGGCCTCCGAGAAAACCATAAATGTCCACACGTATATTCGTTCTCGTGTGTGCGGTTGCTTCATTAATCATCAGGCTAACTAAGAAATCAATAATTCCCCTTTCAAGCCGCACGAGTCTCCCTTCGTAAAATCTCGAAATCTCTGACAACATTCCCCCTCATGCATCGAATTCTTTTTTCAACCTTTTTCACGTTAATTCATGCGAAAAAAATGCCCAGGGCTCCACGTGACTTTCCCAATATTTTCTTCTATATCCGCTCGGGGAAATTTGTTTCTCTTTTTTCGCCTGTCAAATTGCGCTCCCCTCTATTTTTTGTCGTGAAAAATTAATTCCCAAAATTACACGTCTGTTTTTTTTTTGGCTCAACTGTTTTATTGTATGGTCGGACGTATCGGTGATTTATGAGCGAAGTGATGAACAAAATTCGGAAAAGAAATTATAAGAGATGGTGTGGGAAATAATGAAAAAGAATTGTTGATGAAAAGACAAAACAAGGATTGAGCGATAATATTTTTGAGCTATAGAACAAAAAAAAGTGGTCTAATGAAAAGGAAAAAATTGAAAGGCGCGAGGGGAGCGAATAATCGACTGGGCGTATTCGCATTTGAGATCCTAATCCGGCGAGACTCGTATTCACGAATTCGATACACCCGGCGGTGTAACGGGGCACCAAGGGGTTGATTTTTATCCGAAACCGGCCACGTCTTTTATCGTTTAACGCGTACGAAATACACAGCTCGCATACGAAATGCCATGCAACTGTATTTTAAACGACCGAAGTCACGTTCCCTCCTCGATACCAAAGACACACGTCGTTTCTTTCTGCATTGAAAAACGTTCCACCACCGTGGTTAAACGTCAAAAAAGGGGCATTTTTTCTTCACAAACATTCACCGTGTGTATCCAACATTTTTATTCGTTTTAATTTATAATTAAATATACATATGTATATAGTATTTTTTATATTATGATATTCGGGTTTTATTTAAAAATTGTATTATATACTTTCGTTAAAACGATTGTACATGTAATTTATAAATCTTGGGATCAGCCCATCGGATCGTTTTTTGAATTTTTCAATACGAATTCTTAGATTGTGCTCCGAATAAGTTACATTTTCGTTATCTACGCGAAATTTCCGATTGAATAAGGTCTTAAAATCGAAAAAAAATTCAAAAAATTTTGCAAAACTTTGAAAACATTTTTTCAAAAATCTTCAAGGGATGATAACTTTTCAAAAAATAGATGAATTAACATAATTCCTGCGCCATTCGCTTCATTTTGAAAAAATCTTTAGAAAACACCCCTTATAAAGTTAATTTGATTACGAAAACGAAAAGATATCATAATTTGAAATTAATTTAAAATTAATTAAAAATAAATTTGAAATTAGTAAGAATTGACAAAATTTTTTGAAATTTTTTTTCGATTTTAAGAGTCTATTTGATCGGAAATTTCCCATGGATAACAATAAAGATGGTATAATTATTCGGAGCGCAATCCGAGAATTCATATTAAACAATCCAGAAAAATATGATTTGGGATTAGTTTTTTTATTATCGCGAGCCACTATATAATCTGCTATAGTATATTATATATATTTTCGTTAAAAACGATATAGTATAGTCATATGTACAATTTGCGAATCTCTGTTCATATATCATAGAAAGCAATCATTTAATTTTTCATTCGAGTGAATATGAAAAAAAAGAGAGGGGAAGTTGGGGAGAAAAGGAAACGAGCTCTTAAGGAGATTGCAACGAATTTGTTAACGTGTTTATGTGCTCGGTTGAGTGAGAATATTAAACGGGGGGAGCAAGTGAGATAGAATATTAAGTTAGGGCCCTTTGTGAGCCCGCATCGTTTCGCATATATCGCAGACACATCCGAGTGAAATGTCGAACTCGAGTGTGTCTCGTGAATGCCACGAGCACGAGCTGCGATGAATCAAACGCAAGGGCGATCATTTTCTCTCTCCGTTGCTCGCTCTCTCCTCTGTGCGAGCTCAGATCGAGCAATCAATCCTTCCATCTGCTTCCTGGAAAGGACTGACTGAGTCTATTTTCCTTATTTCCCACTCCCTAATTTTCCTCCACCTTCGCACCTACGCACACCTCTCGCTTATTTTGCCTTCCGCACGTTATATGAATTTACTCTTCGAACACGCGTCTGCTCGAATTACTCCTCGAGATCAAATTTCCATATTTCCCATCAGCCAAATATCATGAGTCGCGGCAGCGACCCAAGACGCAATTACGCCTAAGAGCAGTCGTGACTCTTATATTATTTCCACACCAAGTCATCTTGAAAACAGAACGTTTTGACCGGTCCGAAAATATTATAATAAATTGACTGTAGGGCTGGGAAAAACTCTAAAGCTCTCAGTATTTTCAATTTATTTTCATTTGATATCGCCACTTGAAATTTTGAGATATTCCTATTTTCGATTCCCGAAAAATCAGGCTGGAGGTTCTCGAATATGCTAAATTTTTTTAGCTCATGTGAAAAAAACTTGCAGCACAATTTTCTATCATTTATTATATCAAATATACCTGAATAGTTCGGGAATCGTAAACATTAAAAAAAAAGAGAAAATTCGTCGAGCGTAACGAGGAAAAAATTTCCAAACTTCCGAGAATACCTCGACTATTATTTATCCATCGTGATTTTTCGTCGTGGTCGAGGGAAAAACCGAACACGGTCTTGATTGTTTGGATTTTCGACTGAATTTGGAATCAGTAGGCCGTTATAAGGTGTCGGGGTAACACGTGTAAGGTAGTTCGTTGCTGAAAAACATTTCGTAGAAATTCGACAAGTTCAAGTGAGTGTCAATTCCAGTCATTTTCAATCATATTTCAAATTTATAATATCTTTTAAAAATACTTTTTAAAAAATATCGATGCGGATATATCCTATATAAAAAAAAGAGATGTAACCTCTATAATCAATTAATCGGAATAGAGCGAATTATGCGAAGTTGTATAAAGTATGCGCCTATATAAAAGAACAGCAAAATATCAATTCAAACATGTCAAAAAAAAGTGACCGCGTTGTCTCTCGTTTTATTTAAAAACTTATTACCATAACAACAACAACTTTCATTAACTCGGCAGAGTTAACTCTCGAATTTTTTTTCTACAGTACGAACATTGTTTTCGGAACTCATTTTATTATTCTATTCCAATTTATCTTATTTAATGAACGCATATAGAAACTCATTGTGATGTAAAACTAAGGAATTCTATATTTGTGGTGAAGAAAAATGTGACTTTATTGTTCATGTATTCACGCGAGGATCAGCTGTTCAATGCACAATTTAACTATTAAGCCTCGAGTCTCGTATTCCAGCGAGAGATTTATATATAAGCGCGCCGGGATGAAGCGAATAAGGAGGAACAGAAACGATGTTGTACGTCGTGTTCCTGTCTCATCCCTATATATCTCTCGCGTCTTCGCTCTGCTGAGCCTCCATCCACAAACGAGAACACGAATCGTTGAGTTCGGGGTGGAAGAGTGGGGAATCCAGTATTGTTTCACGGCAAGCGAGAAAATTTATCTGTCTATCTCCCTCTCTCTCTCTCTTTCTCCCTTGTTTTTTGTGTGGGCGCGAGGAAAGAGACAGACGTGCCAACACGCGCGCGTTACCGCGCACTTCCGTTCTCATCACTCCTCGTCTTCGTTTCTCGTACTCGCTTCTTCGTTGTCGCAGTGACAGGGGACCTCGGGGACATTTTAGATTTTCGCGACAATCATAGTCGCGTCACGGGGCGGCCATATTGTCCTGCACTCGCGTCACGCCGTGCTTCAGAACTTATTCCCCCCGTCATGGATGTCGGGACGATTTATTTCTCGTTCTCTCGAAATTTGAGCGGGCATGCGCCGCGCGTGTACGTCGGAAAATATAAAATAAAAGAGTCTAAACACACGAAACAATGATACGGGGAATGAAAGATGTTTTAAAGAATGAGAAAAATATTTTTATTCGAAGTAGAGAAAGAGAGAGAGAGAGAGAGAGAAAATAAAAGTGGAGACATGATGAAAGGAAATGTCGGTGGAAAAACGTGCCGGGGTTTTTTTTCGTCCGAAGGGATATTGGGCCGCACGTGAGCCGTTGAGACACACACGGTGTGTTTTCAACCCGATCCGCGATGTATAAAACTCCCCGGGACCCCCGCGATCTCGAGGGTTGCGACCGGAGGCACCGAGAGTCGCATTTTTCCGTACGTGTGTATATATTTCAAGCGCGCGCCTGGTGTACGAGACCTGGAAACGTTGGAAAAGACGCCGGAGGCCCACGCTCGACACACGGCAAAACCGAAACGAATTTATTGGCACGCGATCGAAAAGTCACAGTGTGACCTCGCGCGCGCACGCACACACGAGCGCTCTCAACCCTCTGACGATGATGCGAAGCCAACCCCTATGGAATAAGGGAGAAAAAAATGGGGAGAATGAGATAGAAATATATATAAAAGAATTGAGGAGAATTGCTTGGGAGTGAGAGAGAACGAAAAAAAAATATATATATATAAGTGAAAGCGAGAGAGAAAGAGGAAAAATGAAGAGAAAGATGCGACATAAATATACATATATAAAGAAATAAAGAGCCCTGAAGAGAAAGAGAGCGTATATAGAAACTGAGTGAGAGAGAAAATGAAGGGAAAAATAAAAGAAAGAGAGAGAGAGAGAAGAAAAAATAATATAATAATAATAATATGAGAGAAAAAGAGCTCATATCGCGGCAGGGGGTGAGAAAAAGAGCAGGAACTCGCTTCCTTCCACGTCTCGTGGCAAAGTCCCCGAAGAGAGGTGTATCTTGCTACGAAATAATATATATTTTTACACGCACACGCACATTTGGACCAAAACTCGTACGGTTTTATATATACATCAGCTCCGCGTGAGCACGTGTGCGCGCATAAATGTGTTTCGAGTGCGGTGAATTGGACGGAGGGTCAGCCTCTCCCTTGCCGCCATTAGCGTCATCGAAGCGCACACACTGCCGATCAAAAGTTCAAGAGCTCAAACGAAATGTGTACCAATAACTATATAGTTTACGGAAAAAATGCGACGAGAACGTTTTCCAAAAGACTGAATATCGCACGAGTTCGTGCCTCGTGAACTTTTCGACATCAATTGAAATAGCATTTTTCGGAACAAATTCTTGACAGGAGAGCGAAATATTTTGTTTTTCGGAACTAGGGCAAAAATGAGCGACGATCGACGCATCGATCGACACGTGCTAAAAATCTCCGGACAAAAAGTCATTGGGAATTGAAGCTCTATTCAACGAAACGTACAAAATAAATTTGTTCCTATATATGTAGCTCTTTTGTTCATTTTCAGGATATAAGTGGTCAAATTTCTCAGCACAATAAATAATATATTAAATTTCTGAAAAATATAGTTATATTGTTTCGGTTTCTTTAAATATTACATGTATTTCGATGATAACAACTTTGAGAGTTTTAACTATTGAAAATGGGAAAATTTATAAAACGTATTTGGAGCATATCTTTTGTCGTTTTATTCGTATGTTTTATTCGTACTGTACGATAAAACAATTTAGAAAAATTTGAAGATTTTATTTTTTATATTTTTATAAGTTGATTAATATTCACCCATTTACATATTTCCAAACTGTTATTACGACAACATGAAAAAAGATACATAATAATTTTTCGTACACAATTCTCTTGGTATATATATTTTAAAAAACTGGTTTTTCAAGACACTTTATATTTTGAAAAAACATGAATCTCGCGCAAGAAATGCCATTATTAAATATATAAAGATTGTACAAAGTATATATAATTTGAAGTGCAGCCTTGATCGAATCCATAAAACTCTCTGAAACTTTTATCTCGTAATGTACATACTGGAGAGGAGACGCGTGAAAGCGAGGACGATGAAACAGTCATGGAATTACAAAGCGACGGGAGAAATGACGTGGACCACGGGCACCCGTCAATCCTGCGAATCCCGCGACAAAAGCGATTACCGAATAGTCGCTAATGTGATTTCGTCCCGGTTTTTGAATTAAAGTGAAACGCGCCGCGGGGATCGCGCTCCTGGCAACGAGCGAGCCCGGCGGAGATCGTAATTCGTCCGTCTGCGTATCGCTTGTACGCAAGCGAAATAGTATGGCGGAACCACCGCCAGAGAGCGCTCCCGTTGCCCAGGCATCCCCCTGGAGAACAATGCGATCGTTCGTCTGTAACAAACCGCGTAAGCTCCTGACTTTGATCTCCCCTGCCGCAAAACAATTCCTTCCTTCCCCCTTTTTCCCCTTTGCTTTTTCCCTCATCGCTCTCCTGCCCTCGAGCTCTCGAAAACCAAATTTCAACATTTCAGGCTTATCTATATATGTATATGCTTTTTAGTACGTTAAATCTCAATATTCAAAGTTTTACGAATATTTACAAATATGTCTATAAACTTTTTGTCACAACTTTTTCATAATTTCTACACAAGTTAGAATCGTGTTTAATATGTTTTTTTTTTAAATAATTTTTCGTTGCATACGTTATACACAAATGTACTATATTGTCATTGATTTTGACAAAATAATTAACAGAATTTTTTTTCTACTTATTACTGTACAGTTTTTACTATAATTTCTAAATAATTAAAAAAAAACATATTTCAGGTAATTCGACGCACAATCCGAATTCATTGAAGGAAAATACTCTTAAAATTTGTTCATTCTTATAATTATTTTTTGATCAGGAGAAAATATAACACCTGCTTCCAAAGACAGCGAGACAAGTTTGAAAACCGAAAGTTACTGACTCGCGTGTATTTTTATCTCTCGCCGTCACGTGAATGAAGATAACGAGGTAATTATATTAATTCACCCAGCTGTCGTGGGCTTTTTCCTTTCCCCGTTATTCATTAAGAATAAAATCGGTTTACGTTCGATCGGTATAATGCAAAAGGATATATGCGCATCTATATTAAAAAAGACACGAGGCCTCTAATCGATTCATCGGAATAGAGCGTGTATTATGCGGAGCGCATTGACTTTTGGCTAATCTCTACTCATTAG
>JAPYYW010000359.1:0-67935 GCA_030522545.1 Cremastinae sp. A BG-2022a | reverse complement strand
GCACCAACCTTTATACAGCATCAAAGAAGGTTTATCTAGTTTTTTAAAAAAATTTATAGAAAAAAATTTCAACTGATGATTTTACCTTTACTTTACATATGAAGCAAATTTTTGAACGGACTGTCGCGGTAGAAATACCTTAAAAAGGCATAAACAAAAAAAATCTGCTTCAAATTCACCTCTAAACTATTCTCTGATTTTTATAGCGATCAGAAGCTCATTTAATGTTTTAATTTTAGACAATATTTCTAGAAATAAATCATTGAGCATTTGAATATGTATATACCAATAAATTAACAAAAACACAAATGTTTGTGTAGGGAAAATAATCCATGAAGTTTTATTGTGAAAAAAATAATTGAAATATTAAAAATAATGTAGCAAAAATTGTCCAACGATTGGAACATGTCCTGAGATACAAGGGACGTTTACCTTTTGTATCTCAGGAGTCGGGTTCGTCCTCGATTATTTTTCTGCGCGAGCCGCGAGGATTCGCCCGGCAACGAGACGAGGGAAATTGAAAGCTCGACCCGATCAAAGGGATCTCCGTTTCAAGGGGAAAATCGAACCCTCGAATTCCCCCTCCCCCTCCTGGTTTTCAGGGCCAACCGCATTGGCGATTTTCCTCCCTACGCCAATATCCCCGCGGGGAAAAACGTTTCGGTTCTCACATTCGAGGTATAACGTAACGGTTGTTTTTATACGACAAATTTTTCACGCACCAGACCCGAAGTATTTATCCGCGAGTTTCAGTTGCATATAAATATTCGAGATTTATATTATTTAAGAAATTTTTTTTTCCACGGTAAATTTATTCCGCGGTTCAAGTGCCAGGAATTTCCGCGTAATGTGTTTTTTTTTGTTTCATTAACCGCGCAATTATTTATGGAATTAAGGACAAAGTGCTGGCGAGTTTCAGGGACGAGCGCGCTCGTCTCTGGGTTTACTTGTACGGCCCGTATCGTCGTATTTATACATGTACGTGAGTATTTACGTATAGAGACGAATGGATCTCGGTGTTGCGCCCAGTGTGCATGGTGCAATGAACTTTACTAGTTGGCACGAGCTTCATCCACGGTGAGCAACGGAGACGGACGGGAGAGAGAAAAATCTCACCCGCGGCGCGCAAAGTCTCATGACGCGAAGAGGCGCGATTCAATGAGCTCTACGTGTCCCCCCCCCCTTTTTTTGTGCTAAGAAAATATGCATGCGCGGGATTAAAAGGAAATGCAAACTCGAGGGATCGCGAAAAATTCGTTCTTAGCCGGATTTGAGATTGAGATAAAAGATTCGGGTGCGTGGAGAGTGTGAGGAAGCGGAAGGCGTATACAGGTACGACAAAAAGAATTTTTTCGCTCGCACGAATCGGAAGCGCTTCTTTTTTTTCCCTCCTTCATTATTTTTCTCGTGCGACGCATGCTCACTCTCCTGCGGTTTCCGGCTTCTTGCGGCTCTTTTTTCAAACCCCGATGAGAATCTTTCTTTATTAAAAAAATAAAAGAGCTTCTCTTTTTTTTCAACATGGCGGAACTGCGATTTCAGAAATTCTAAATTTTTCGGTGATACATTCTGTCAGTTATGAACAAAAATCGCGTTACCTCGAAAAAACGCAGTTATACCTCATCGTCCAAGGGATCCGGAAGGAAAAAAAGCCTGGACTCGTTGCGATCGGGCAATCTCTGTGCCTCTCTCTCGTCGACACTTTTGTCGAAAATATTAGCCAGGTTAGGATCTCTCGAGTAATAAATAATACTTCGCAGGAAATAAAGTTGAAAAAAAAATTGCAAATTTGGGATACGTTCGTTCAAGTTCGGAGTTGTCGAGGATCGAGAAAAAAAAATCGGTTAAAAAATCTTCGAGGACGTCGCTTCCGGTTTATTCGGGGCGATCGAAGAAGCTTCCGAGTGCCAGAATACCCGAAGACGTTGCTGTCCATTTTGGAAATTTTTACGGTCTCGAAAAATCGTCAAAAAACGTCATCAGTAATGACACTCGATTCAACGAATTTCCAGCTCGCACTGCACCCAAATCCGAATTTACCAGACAAATGGTTCACGAGTAATATTCAAGCCATTTCCAGTTATTTTATACGATATTTGCATTTAGTACAACCGTCTACAACGGTCTATTTTATGGACTATAAATGTAAAATAATCACTTAAAATTTCTCGAGACAGAATTACGCAGATCTTTAGCATTATATTAAAGTGTATGCAAAATTTAAGCAATATTAATATTAAATCTTATATTAAATATTAATTAAATATTAATACTGAATCTGAATATTAATTTTAAAAAAATACTTTTCACATGAACTCTTATGAGAGATTTAAAAAAGCGACAATTTTCAATCATTCTTGTCTCGATTTCTAGATGGCAAGGTTTCATAAAATTTTAACACACACGTTATTATACATTGAAGAAGATTTTTGTAAATTTTTAAGAAAATTTGTCTCAAGACCATTTTACGGTTGTACTATCTTGAAAATGAGAATACTGTTTCTCATTAATTTCAATGTTTGAGTGCTGGTCATTAGAAGTATTTTTGCCTTTCTTCAAGACTGGAGAAACTGGCCGGTACGGAACATTACGCTAAACAGATTTCAACACTTCTTGAAGAGACGGTAGAATCTCCGAACTACGTGGTAATTTTTAGAATCGGTTCAATCATCTCGAGCACGCTCGATTAATTATTTGTCCAATTTTTGTTCCGCCAGTTACACTCTCATTAATGAAACACTAATTAATTAAAATTCTTAAATACGGTAATTACACGAGTAAATAAACTCCTTTCCTTCGGAGGTTAAACAACCACCCGACGATCATCTTCCGTACGAGAGATCCGATCTCTGGAATTATCCTCTCTGGTACAAAGATCCAGATAAAATAAAGTGAGTAAAAAAAGCTTATTATTCATAATCTATATACTATATTACGAAAATAAATAACTAATTATTGTCAAAT
Source organism: Cremastinae sp. A BG-2022a (assembly GCA_030522545.1). Classification (NCBI taxonomy): domain Eukaryota; kingdom Metazoa; phylum Arthropoda; class Insecta; order Hymenoptera; family Ichneumonidae; species Cremastinae sp. A BG-2022a. The sequence continues at coordinate 64,971 of JAPYYW010000359.1, read as the reverse complement.
CTCATTATTTAGAGAACCTTGACTATATATTTTGAGATAATTCATATATTTATGGGTGAATATTTGATTAATGAATACCTGAAAAAGGGTAAAATAAAAATGTTGAAGAAAATCTGTTGAAAAAAGGGCTCGCAAATAATAGACGATGACGCAGCCTCGATGATGAGACTTGTCGTAATATCAGTTACAGATCTCCGAACGGGGAGTCATCGGGGAAGATCGAGAGGAAAGGGAGGAATGTCAGGTCGAGAGGAAGCGAAACGTATCGAGCTCCGAGCTCGTGCACTCTAATTGAGAAGATGAGCAGCCTCGATAACGAGGATACCTCCGACGTTACAGATTGCGAGAACAATTACCAGTCATCCCTGAGATCTTCCGAAACGAGCTTCAACTCCGCGATCAACACGGAAGACGAAACCGATTACGAACAATTCAAATTCAACATTTTTGTCAAGTAAAAAAAGTGCATACGCCCCCCAAGAAAAAAAGGAAAAAAAACAATATCGATACGAAAATCCAGAAATTTCATTGTGAAATACGTTTGAATAAATTTCACTCAACATAGCTGGGTTTATCGTGCTCTGATGTATCCAGTGAAAAAAATAGTTCCGTTGTCTCGGATCTTCGCGGATGAATCATGGATAATTATTTCTTCTGCTCTGCACATTCGAGCTCTAATTAACGCGAGTGTTTACCATTCCACATAACGAGTTCTAATTAGAAGAGATCGTACGAGATTTTTTTGCCATGTTTAAATGCTATAGTTTTGAAAAGCAAGATCAAACACGGCCTGAGATCAAGGGCTGACATCGAGAGTTTTATTTTTTTTTTTATAATTCTTTTTATGAATCTTTTTACCAGGCATCAGGAGTCTCTGCGGATTTTATTGATCGGCATAAAATATGAGATTCTCCGCGCGTGTGTGCTCGACGAGGGGAACCAGATTCTTGAATAATTGAGTAAGAAAAGCGAGCCGAGACGTGTTTGCATTGGTTACTGGATTACTGGGTTGAAAATGAGTTCTATCGTTAAAAAACAAGATCCTAGCTGTATTTATGGAAACAAAAACCGGAGAATTCGACCCCAGTCACTTTTTTCGTAGCTGAACTTTGAGACATTTTTTTTTGCGTTTAGAGACAAATTTATCACAACATTCTCGTCTTTATTCTCGTCCTACATTAAAATATAAAAATTTAGTCCTTTCGTAAAATGAAAATATTCTTATTCAGTCCCCGCGAGTCGTTCGCATTTATCGAGAAATGTACTCTTGTTCAACGAACTCGCGTTCGTTTTTATAATCTTAAATAAATTTGGCTCGATTCGAGGGGGCGAACAGCCCGTCCGGAATCGAGTCATCTTCGGAAGGTTACTCTCGTTCGATTCTCGTCTTTCTCCTGCATTTATGCTTTTCGCACGATCCGTCCCCGTGCCCGCGTTCCAAGGCACAATCGTTGTACGATTCTTCGGACAAAAAAACCTCTGACTAGCTTGTCTCCGTGTGAGAGTTTTGGAGCCGTCCCTAGGTCTTTTTCCACGAATAGTACATCTCGAGAGGACGGTTTACCCGCCAGAACTTGTCGTTAACTTGTCGCAGCGTTTGTCCACCGCTCAGCACGACAAGCTGTCCCGGCGTTGGTGCTATGTAGATGCAAAAATTCAGTAGCCTATCCGACTCTGATAACTCGGTATCCAAGTCCAGAGTCAGTCTCATTGCCAGGTACTTGCTCAAATGATCCACTGAAATAAAATAAAAATAAAATTAAAAAATTAATATAAATTTAAGAAAAAGTAAAGAGAACATTGTACACACTTTTGTCAAGATATTAGAGATTCGTAGAAAGTTGAAAAAAAAGTTTGCTCTCTTCATTTTGTCAATCGCTAAAAATAAAGAAAAGATTCGCGTACCAGTCGCATTTGCTGTGGTTTTTATGTATCTGATACAATTTTCCTTGAGCGCCTTGATGAGAGAATTGTCACCAGCCATTTCGGTAGGATGGGGTTTGAAAACGAGTTCAATCTCGTTGAGCATGAGAGGTTCGCTGGTACCCTCGCCCTCAGTGTCGACCATCGATTCTCCACCTGGAGTCTCGGCCTCGGCGCTCGACGAGTCGTTTTCCGAATTTTGGAGGCTCTTGAGCCGCTTGGCCGACTTGGGAATCGGATTCGTGGGTCCGGGAGACGGGGTCGTTGAGTTTCTGGAAGTCGTGCCGGATATCGCGGGACTACTCGCCGGCTGGGAAACACTGTTGGAATTCTGCGAGCTGGAATTGTTAGTTCCAGCTGGACAATTGTTATTCAGAGGTCCTGTCGCGCTCTGGGAAGAATCGCTCTGATTGGCTGCCACGGAGCCCGGTGTCGGAGTTGTCGGAGCGCTGACGTTTGGAGTGTTATTATAAGACTGAGCATTTCCTCCAGCATTCTCAGATTCATTGGCGTTTTTTCGAGAACGCTGCGGCCTGTTCTGGCTCTGCAACTTTATACCCTCCGTTATGGAATTCACAAGCGCTGCTTGCGAATGCGATTTGTTGAGCTTAGCCAGAACCCTCTCCTGATGCGCCTCGTACTCATCTCTGCTCGGATATATTTTTTGTATCAGCAAGTCAAAGTTTGGATCTGGCCTGAGGGACCTTTTCGATACAAGCTTCTTTCTACAGGTTGGACATTCCTATAAAATCAAAAATAAAAGTTGTCCAATTTGTCTTTTTAATAAATTGACAATCTACAGATAGTCCAAGTACAAGTAAAAAATTACACTATGAGGAGAAACACTTCATTTTTTTTTTTCATTTAAAGTAGTTCGACTGTTTGAACAAATACGGTGAATATTCACCAATTTTTGCAGTTAATGATAATCCAAAGTCCCCAGATTATAATAAGTACATTTTCAGGGCATCTTGCCGGGCTAAATTTTGAATTATTTCATTTTAAAATTTTGATTTTAACACAGTACCTTATAGAAGAACTCACAACAATGTAAACTATAAACAAACTAATCAGTGATTGAGCTTCAGAAAAGTTTCTGTCATATAGAAAAATGATCACAGATTCTGTTTATTTCACGAAAAGATTACCTCACCGTGCTTTTAAAAAAGAAAACATTAAAAAAACTTTTGTTTTTGACATTTCGGAAGCAGATGGCAGATGTTACATTGTACTGTAGGTAACAGCTGATACAATTTTTGAAGCATTGTAGTTTATTCGCGTGATAAAAATATTTTTAATTCAAGTTTTTATTAATTTTATTAATAATTTAGACTTAAATTTAATCAATATAAATTAATTGTCAACTTGACAACTTATATGAAGGCCGAACTATCTTAAGCAAAATGAAATGTTTTTTCGAATTAAAAAAATTGTTTACATATGTTAAAGTGCAGCCGATAAATACCTTGTTACCGCTTCTAAGCGCTGTGATAATGCAATCTGAGCAAAAACGGTGCAGGCACTCTTTGGTCGTCATTGTTTTCTTCAGCATGTCCAAACAAATCGGACACATCAATTCGCTGTGCAAACTCCTGGGACTAACCGCAATCTCGGTATTGTCGGTGATGGGATCCTGAGGTATACGATGCAGTTCGTAAAGGGATAATTCCCAATTTTTGTTGAGACCGACTTGTTCCGTTGACGCCATTTTTCTCGGTTTTGTGTTGATTATATTATCCGCGCTTATTATGTTCGTGCACAACGAGAGAAACCGCCGAGCGAGAACTCCCCGAGCAGCGAGCTGTCTACCAACGCCATTTTTTTTTTTCATGACATTACCTCTACGAAGTTAGTCGGCAAAAATATAAATTTCTCATAATTCTTCGTCAAGCATTTGTTGCTTGTTCGACTATTATTTGCAACTTGAAAAATATTCCGTCGAACATTTGTTAAACAAAAAGTGAATGAATAACAAATGTGATCGAGGAACGGTGATAGCGGGCCGAGCGTAATGTCATTTATCATTTTTATCGTTTTATCATTTATTATTTTTCTTAGAATTAAAAAAAAATAATTTATGCTGTTTTATAATCGACGGGATCGAGTATAGGAATAAGATATTTGGGTTACAAATGATGGCTGAAATCGAGTCAACCGAGAGCCTGAAAGAAGAAACACCTATCTCCATCTAACAACGCATTCTGTCGTGGCGGAATACACGCGCTAGCCCTCGGTTTGTGGAAAGCGAGACGATTTTGCTCAAAATTGACCAATCGTTGAACGACAGCACTGAGCATAGAGATAGTATATATCTGTATATACATGCATACATAGGAAGAGCCGGTATCCATCGAATAATCTTCCGCGACAACAGCCACGTCTCGCGAGAAGTACGTCGCCTCCTCGTTCAACTCAAGGCGTATAAAACTTGTTTGAATTGACTGTCGTGTTTTAGTTCAACAGAATCGCCGAAACGCTTAAAATGCTGTCGAGGTACCTGATTTTTTGCTTCCTCTTTATCGGAGTCTGGGCAAATGAAGAATATGTCCAGGAATTGACCGACGATGACTTTCAAACTCGGTTGAAGTCCTTCGAAAACTCTCTTGTCATGTTTTATGCACCCTGGTAAGTTATTCACGAATTTTTCGACACTATGTAAAGTTCCTCATGAACATCTTGCAGCTTATTGCATTTTTCAATGTTGTACATTTTTCAATACCAAATCAGACATTCTGCATTGAAAGTCTTATCTTTAGCACGTGTTTCTTACGAATCGCATTAAAATGTTGATACATTATCATTACCGCAGTGTTACAGAATATTCATTTTGTAATTAGTCTTTCATGAAATTCGTCATTTCAAATTCTGTATATTTACAAGCAAATATCCATTGTGCCTGTCAAATCGTTTTTTTTTCCACACATTACTACGGTTGCTTTAATGAAAAGGCTACCAAATTGGAGTAATGTATCTTAACTTTTTACAAAAGTTTTCATTTCCAAATTTTCATTACTGTAAAAACTTGGTGTGCAGAAAATTCAATTTTATCTTGTCATTTGCCTAATTTTCAATCAACCAATCTAAACTTATAGTCACAAAAAAACTTTATTTATTCTTGGTCCATATTTTAGTTTTGGAATATTTTAAATCATATTATATATAATTATATTGTTTTTTTTTAATATTCCAATTGTTCTGAAAGAATACACACTTTCATTACTTGGCGTCTTTTTTCAACTTTTGGAAAAAGTTTTTTTAGAAGATTTCACTTCTTTTTGTCTGAAAAAACATGTTTTTTTATTGTATTATTTTATTACTAAACTCGTGAGGGATTTTCGTTTCTGTTTTTGAAATAATATGCATCTTTATTACTTGGAGTCTTTTTTTAATTTATTTATTGTAGGGAATATATTATTCATTATTATCTAGCTGAAAATATTCTTTTTTGAAATGAACAATTTTTATTAGGTGTGGACACTGCAAACATCTAAAACCAGAGTTTGCCAAGGCTGCTGAAACAATCACAAAAAATGATCTACCAATAACATTGGCCAAGGTTGATTGTACCGGAGCCGGAAAGAAAACTTGCGAATCATTCTCAGTTAGTGGTTACCCGACTCTCAAAACATTCTCTGGAGGTGAGTTCGTTGCCGAGTACAATGGCCCACGAGAAGCTGACGGCATTGTCAAGTACATGAGGGTAAATATTAGATTTTTTTCACCAAAATGTAGCTAAAAAACTATTCTTCTCAGTGAATACTCAATCAAAAGATTATAATTTTTATATAAAAGGTAACCAAGAAACTATTATTTTAAATTCATTTCTCACTTATTGTTCCCAGAACCAAGTCGGACCAGCCTCTCAGGAGTTGAAAAGTGAAGAAAGTAAAAAGTCGTTCCTCAACACTGACGAAATCTCCTGTATTGGCTACTTTGAAAAAGATGATTCACCTCTATCTGCTGTTTACCACACTATTGCTAAGAAACTCAGAGAAACGGTACGGTTTGCTCACATTGTCGCCAAAGAGTTACTGGAAGCCGAAGGATACAAGTAAGTTTAACTTATTTTTAAACTTATAAAAGTATGAAAAACAATTTCTAATTTTATTTTTTACAGAAATCACATTGTCTTGTACCGTCCTAAAGCACTTTCAAACATATTTGAACCTGACTTCTTGGTCTACGAAGGTAGTGACAAGATTACTGACCTTAATGACTTTATCAACAAGAATTAGTGAGTTTTTTCATTTGCGATAGTCGAGCGAACTACGTAAAAATGATGTATCATTAATTGTTTTTTTTTTTTGTAGTTTCGGTCTTGCTGGCATACGTACGAGAGACAACGCAAAGAAATTCGAGAATCCTCTTGTTGTTGCTTATTACAACGTCGATTACGCGAAGAACCCGAAGGGATCGAACTACTGGAGAAACAGAATAATGAAAGTGGCACAGAAATTCAAGGACGTGATAAACTTTGCTGTGTCTTCCAAGGATCATTTTCAACACGAGCTCAATGATTTCGGAGTGGACTTCGTCAAGGGAGAGAAGCCGGTCATTCTTGGGCGCGACAAGAACAATCGTAAATTCGTGCTTCAGGGCGAGTTCTCATTGGAGAGCTTTGAGAAGTTCCTGAAAGACTTCGTGGCTGGAAAACTCGAGCCGTTCCTCAAATCCGAACCTGTACCTGAGGACAACAGTGGCAACGTCAAGGTCTGCGTCGCCAAGAACTTCGACGAGCTCGTTACGAATAACGACAAGGATGTTCTCATCGAGTTCTACGCACCCTGGTGCGGACATTGCAAGAAGCTCACACCAATTTACGACGAACTCGGTGACAAGATGAAGGACGAGGACGTCGAAATTGTCAAATTCGACGCTACGGCGAACGACGTTCCCTCGCAATTCGAGGTTCACGGATTCCCAACGTTGTACTGGGTTCCCAAGAACTCCAAATCCAAACCTGTCAAGTACGAGTCTGGTCGCGAACTCGAACAATTCATCAAGTTCATCGCGAAGAACGCTATGAACGAGCTCAAAGGTTACGACCGTGACGGCAAGTCCAAGAAACCACTCAGCGACGAGTTGTAAATAAATCTCAAATGCAGAAACAATAACGCTCGCGATGTGGACAGCCGTAACATCGTTGACGAGAAGGGAGAAATAATATTTCTACTACGTAATATTTTTTCATTCTCAGCTTGCGTTTTTGGGTTGTGTCAATGGTGGAGTTCATTCAATGCTCGTTGACAATGATGAAAGACTGTAAGAACGTCAAAAATAGCAACGAGATCAGTGCATTTTACGAAAACTGCGACTCAATAGAAGATCAATCATTCGAACCTCATTTTTTGGTCTTTGCGATCATCTTTATCGATGATTGACCTCATTCCGGATTATTTTCCATTTTGTCGAATAAGAAAAAAAAAGAAAAATAGAAGTAAGGAATACACATTTGTACGAAAAAAAAGAGAATAAAAATTGGTTTTGACCATACGTAATTTATTATTAGCTCGTTATTTCATGAAAAAATATATTTTCGTTTCTTGCGCATACACGTGTGCTTGTTTAAAGAGTATATATATTTTAAAGTTCATCCTTTTCCGGAGTTACGGTTATGTCCCGCACGCTTGACAAAAATAACGGGGTATTGTCAGGCACATGACGAATAGCCACGATAAATGGCCGATTGACGGAAAAATCCACCGGTTCTTCCGTCATAACATCCAAAGATCTTTTCATCATCATTCGAACCACTAAAAAGGTAAAAGAAGTTTTAAAAACCATATTCGGTAAGTATAGAGTTGGAAAGATTATTTAACGAAGTAGGAGATTTTGCACAAAAAAATGTTATACCCGTTGCAGCGGTCGCTTCAGTACCAAATTCGTTGACGTCTAAAAATGCTTTTTGCACTACACTGTCCACTTTTAATGGCAAAGCTGACATTTTAGTGAAATTAGCAGTGTCATCGAACATTGATGTGAATCCCAGCTGTGATGGAAATATATTCTTTTAGTATGAATTTTTCATGCGGAATTTTTAAACAGATATTAATCATACTTCGGGTAAAATGTTTTTCAAATCTAACGTTGCTTCGACTTTGAATTTCGGCAGATATAATCGCGTTAAGCGTTTCACACTCTTCGCTTCGACGATCGCGTTCCAATCAAAGTTTTTCTCGATAAAGTTGAGGCCTTCGATTTCGTTCGGTAGAACAATGAGCATGTCGATTTCTTGATCCTGAAAATATAATATACATTTGGTTTTTGTTGAAAAATAAAGAAATTTAGTTTAAAAATTTAATAAAAATTATCAAATGTCTCACCACGTATGGAATTTCAAGAAATCTTGCATTCAAACTTGGTATTTCACCTTGAAAATACTTGAATTCTTTCAACATCGTAGGAACTTTTTTATTCTGTGTACCAGTCAAGTAAAAAGTTCTCTTCTCTGTATGTTCCACATTAAATGCATGTCTCCATTGACCCTTAAAGTATATCGCACTTGCAAGAACGACTTTCGTGTAATCGTTTATGTCGTCTGAAATAAAAATACAACATTATACGAATAGAGTTACACAGAAAATTATAAAATGAATCGTTTACCTGGAGAAATGATGCTTTTTATTTTATTCTGTGTATTCTCTGACACCCAGGAATTAATACTTTTGGAAGAAGCATCGCTGTTTCCAAAATCTACATTTCTTATTGTGAAATTGTAGAAATTTGTACCTTTGCTTTGGAATGTTTCATAGAGCTTTAAGCCCTCTTGGAGAAAGAGTGCATTCACTATATTCAGTTCAACCGCACCCATGCTCTAAAAAAATTATTTTTTTTTCTCCATTGTAAAATATGACAACAAAATAATAATAATAAAAAAAGGAAATGCTGACATAATCTGTGCTCAAACAAAAAAAATGTTTACATTGAGAGTTTTTATGACATCTTTGTATTGGATATGGAGCTCTTCTGCATTTGACAGATGAAGTCCAGCAGTCATTTCTCTTGCTGTGTGTTTATCAGAGCCATGAGAGAGATAAGAGAGAGCAAGATGCATACCGGATGGAGAGGTAACAACATTTCCTTCCAATTTTTGTGTTACAGCCTGAACAAAGATATATATATATATATAATATAGATTATAATGAGCTACAGAGAATGAAGAAAAATTATTTCTGTTGAGAACATTACTTTGTAATAATCTGATGTGAATTTACAACAACTTTGAGCTGCTCCAGATATTTTTTCATTTCTCTCTGTTGAGGATGCCATTTTCATAAAATTAAATGCAATAATAGCTACAAAAATCCAACTAGACATGGGACCTGAAAAAAAATTATATAAATTTTATTTCACAATATATGAGTAATTTTTATTCCAATATTAATCTCTGATCATTATTTGAAAAGTTATGTGTCAACTATTTTTCAAGTGAATATAATGACAAAAGGGCGTTGTACGTTTGACATCTGTCAAAGTTCAGAACATATTTTGGAGGTTAGAAAGTTCGAACTGACAAGAAATCAATAGTTTTCAAATTGATACCAATTATTGTTGCAAAGTATTTTTTTTATTTTTTTATTCCCAGATGTATTTTTTATCATACTTGAGTACATACATATACATATAGTACATACAAATACCTGTGTGTATATAATCACGCACTGTCAGAATTATATACGCTGACCAAATAAGATGATAAAATTCGCACAATAATAAGTAATAATAAGTAACGGAAAAATATTACGACTACGGCATATACCTGTCAGTCTTTTGACAGTCGATATTTTACTCGGAATTACGATAAAAATATGCAGATATGATTATTACTCTCATCACCATACTGCAATTGGTTAAAATGCATATATACGCATATAGCGGTGGTTTTTATCGAGTTTTTTTCCAAACGTCACATTCCGCAAAAACAAACGCACCTTGTTGTGTGCCATTGGCGTGGAGCGTGGAGCAAAGCGTTGAATCATTGCGTGAGCTTATCAGCCGATATCACCGTTTCTTTCTCCGATGCTTCCTATTTATAGTTATCAGTCGTCGGACCGAGCGGAGCAAAGATCTTCGAAAAATTCGAATTATAAATTCGTACCCGCATATATATAAATAAGCGCCTCCATTGAACGGAGTGCGTCGTATGAGCCCTATTGTTCGGAACCTGGCGATAAAATCTATAAGGAAATTCAAAGACTCGCGTACATCGTGTTTTTTTTTAGTGATGTGTTAGTCGCAGTAAAACGCTCGAGAGAGTTGGGTTGTGCGAGAACGGTACTTGGAGAATTTCGTGTGTTTACGTGTACATATCATCACGAGTTCCGCAAAGAACGGGAAAAGTTTTAAATACGTTTAGAAAAATCGTGCCTATTGCACGGTGTATAAGAAAAAAAAACGCCCGGTTTATTTTTTCCGTGTACACTGAATAATTATCGGCCCGTATTTGTTTTTTTTTATTGGCATCGAAATTAAAATCAGGATAGAAAAAAAATGTCTTCCACGATGCAGAGATGTACATTGAGGTTATTGAAAAACGAGTACCGTAATTTTGGAAGTCTCCGTAAATCGTCATTATCCGAAAATTTTCAATCGAGTCATTTTGCAAAAATTTCTTGTCTTGGGTAAGAACTTTATTTTTTTTTTTCACATTTATTTTTTAGTGTAGATTTCTGTATATTTCTGAAAAAAGTTCGAAACGATTTGGAGAAGACTCGTATCGAATTTTTTACTTGAAGTGCAAAATTTTAGCTGCTTTTAGTGCTTTTTAACTGGTCGTTTCGGAGAATTTTTCGAGTCTTCTTTAATAAATTTCTATGTAAAAGAAGATTTTGGGAAAAAGTTTCGAATTTGTGCCTACGACGCAATGTAAAACCGGTTTTTCGACTCTAATGACCTTCAGTGCTTCTTGACCTTGTTATGAAAACAAAAAACACGAGTTATTAAAAAAATAAATATTTACTGACAAAAATGAAAAAATAAGCTGTAATGAGCAGCAGTACGATTTAGAAAAATTGTTATGATTAATCAAAATTAGCATAAATGGTGTTTAATTAATTCTCTGCTTCAATATATTTAAAATAATCTTTTAACTTGTCGCCAAAATTCTCTTATAATGTATGAAGGTATATGAAAATTAGTTAGAATGAAAATGGAGCACAAAACCATTATTGAAGTTTGTACTGCAGAGTAGCATAGATAAAAATCATTCTGTCGTACTGTGCGCATTAATTCAAGAATACATTTTAGCAAAAAATGTGCATTAGTTATGTATCTTTAAATATATTCAAAAGTTTTGTGCCCCTGCTGTCTTTCAGTTTTATTCTTAGAGCGATTTGCCTCGTGGCTTTGAACACAACTCCAGTGCTGTAGAGAAAAAAGATAGTACTTTCAAAGTTATGGCAACTGGTGATACAAATGAAAGGTCTTATTATACAGTCAATGAAGGTGACAAATAATTTGTTTATAAATGTTGTTTTTGATAAGCAAATTTGTGTGTCGCACAGGACAATGGACAAGAGTCTGATCCACAGTGCAGCCCAGACGAGCATTGTTACTTCCAGAGATGAGAGTAGAGAGATGATGGCCTTGTGGCCAGATGTCGTTAGAGATCTCACAGAGGCTGGACGTCATCTCGAGATTCCAGACGCAACACGATGGATGGCCAAAGTAAATAAATTTTGTCTTATATAGCTTATAAAATAAAAAAATGTTATTCAATATTACTAGATATACAATACAAAAAAGTACAGTTTTACACCTTTCTAACTTTGAAAACATGTATAAGTACAAAAATCGGCATTATGTTACATTTATAAAGGTATTCATCAAAGTAAATATTTATCGAGCGAAAAGATTAAAGAGCTGATCCGTTTCAGGTCTTACAATACAATGTTCCAAGTGGAAAAAAAAACCGAGGTCTCTCTCTCGTATACGCTTACAGAATGCTCGCCCAGCCGAGCGATCTTACAGAGGAAAATATACGATTGGCGAGAATACTAGGCTGGTGCACCGAATTGGTTTGTGTGGTTGACAAAAAAGAAAAGAAAGAAAGAATTTGTCCAAATCGTCGCGGTATTATGAGATATTTTACGTCTGCAGGCTCAAGCTTTTTTTCTTGTCGAGGACGACATAATGGATCACGCGAAAATGCGACGAGGACAAAAATGTTGGTATCTTCACAACGACATTGGCCTGGCAGCCATCAATGATGGTGTTATTCTCGAACAATCGGTGTACCAGTTGCTCAAGAAGCACTTCAAAGGAATGCCCTGCTACCTCGATCTCATCGAAACTTTTCATGATGTAAATAATTGAGTATTCAAATGTCAATCGCACGTAAATAATTGTTGGAACGAAATTATAATAACTTGATGATGATTCAATCGTTCGTAGAACACGATGAAAACGACTCTAGGACAGACTCTGGATTTGTTATCAACCGAATTCAATCGCAAGCCGAATTTGGATTTATTCACAATGGATCGTTACAGCGCCATCGTCAAGTACAAGACGGGCTATTATTCATTCGTCATGCCGGTCACTCTTGCCATGTATTTTGTAAGTCGACCTTTTTATCGCGTTTCCGCGATAAGTAAATTCCATTACGTTCATTATAATTTGAAATTTCTGACATTATGAATTTTTGATCGATATAGGCCGGTATTACCGATGCCGAAATGCACAGACAGGCCAAGACGATCCTCTTGGAAATGGGACACTTTTACCAAGTGCAGGACGATTATCTCGACTGCTACGGCGAGACAAAATTCACTGGAAAAAATGGAACGGACATACAAGAAGGAAAATGCTCGTGGCTCGCGGTTGTAGCTCTGCAACGCGCAACCCCCGCGCAGCGAAAAATTTTTCAAGTTTGTATTCCGGAAGTGGATCTTTTTTTCTTCTGCCATTAATTCAAGACGAATGTATAATATGATTTTTTGCACAGGAATGTTACGGTAGCAATGATCCCCAGAAAGTAGCTCGTATAAAAGATTTGTACGACGATCTGGCTCTGTCAACGACCTATTCTATATACGAGGAGGAAAGCTACAATCTCATAAATACGCACATACAACAAATATCGAGGGGACTCCCCCACGATCTGTTCTTCAAATTTCTGTCGAAGATTTATCGTCGAAATGCTTGAGCCAATGGAGCTAGAAAAATTTCACCCATCAACTCTTGAAGAGGAAAAATCAAATGTATAATTTTTTTATATATCAATTAGACGTAAGTGCAACACGTACCGTATACATAAAAATAATCCACGGATAATGTTTATTTTTCGAATGAATTTTTTATCACGCGATAAATAAGGTACAAAAATGTAATTTTTTCCGATCTCTGAGAATATCAGTGCATCAAAGCATGGTCGCTATCTGGAATAAGATGGATTTTTTTACAGTGTATAAATTTCCTATGCATTTTGCGATCTGGTGATGGCCAAAAGATAATTATTGAGAATACAAACTTTTTCTTACTTATCGGAAACGTCTTTATTCTTTTTTTTATTAAGCAAATTTATCACGTCAGTACAATTGCAATACCGTGTTTTTTTTTTAATTGGAACATTCATTACAGTGACATTTTTCTGCCTTCGATTGATATATCAACGGCTCGCCTCGATGCTTTCATTCTTTTTGAATCGATATAATTCTTCATGTGCCGTTCGAATCGATTCATCTGTTTCTTGGTACTCTGAAACAACGATAAGGATGCGTGAGGGTTATTTTATATTATTAGATTTGTTTTCCATTTGAATTTATTTCTTTTTTTATTGCGATTGCTTACCCTACTAATGTCAACGTCGGTCTTCCAATCGGGCCGAACGACGTAATCTTTGTTCGATGGCAAAGGGACGCGAGCTCTCCCGACCCAGCCTTTATCTCCGGGTCTGAGAAGTCTGAAATTTTTTTTATTGGAAAAAAATGTTCTGGTTGTCTATGCAAAAATTTTCGCAAAAAGTCTTTAAAAAATCACTAACTTGGCATCGCTATTTAATGCTTTGCTAATGTCCTGGGACTTTTGCGAAGTTTCACCCTCCTCGGGTTTTCTTCGCTTTTGAGGAGTCTGCTCCAAATCTCTTTGGAATCGTTCCTCTCTTGACAAGGCCTTAAAATCAGCCGATAAATTGAATATCGGTCTAGCCCACTCATTTATTAATTTCCCAGCTTTCTCTTTGTTATCCTTCGTTTCGCGAGGATGCTTGTACAGATACATCACGGCCTTTCCGATTCCAGAATGTTTCAGAGATGACTGATCGATGCGAGGAAACTAAAGGATTTAGAAAAATATATATGAAAGCTTTTATGAAATGTATATAATTAAATGTACATCTACCATAGCACAAAAATTCTTTTTTACCTCTAGTAACAGTTTCAAAAGACTGTCACGTATTCTAAACGAAGGTAAGGATCGATCAGGCATCGGTGCAAGCCAATCAGTCAATACAGATAAAACATTGTGCTCGAGGAAAGCAAGTTGCAGGTCGTGTTTTTTCAACTGTGACATGACCTTTGGTAACATTGCTATTTTATTTGTAGCTGGTTTGGATGCTTGATTCAATTTTCTATCCTCGTCCGAGGCATTTTTCATATCTGCCAATAATTGCGCTATAATATCATCGTTATCATTGATTATGTCGATATCCTTGCGTTTACGTCGCCTCGTTTGTTCCTCTTTTTTACGAGCTAACATCCTGTCAAAGTCTGATATCGAGTCGTCTCTGAAATTTTTGAAAATATTTGTAAAATATCGCACCAAGGGTAATTGTTTGCATTTTTGTTTGATTGTCTCATAGCTTACATGTATTTATTCCTGGATTGTGCATGATACACAATGATAAGGGTAATTAACGATTTTTAGATAGATGTGATTATTTTAGAAAAAAATGAAGACTCACTGGTCAACGTCTCCTCTATCGATGATGCCTTCGTCAGAATCTTCACCGTCATCCTGAATACCAGCAGCACCAGGTTCATCCAGGTTCTTGTCATCTTCAGCCTGTCCTTCGTCCTCACCTTTTTCTTCTTCATCCTCGTTCTCTTTTCTTCGTTTGGAAGAGCCTTCCTCGTCGTCCTCCGAGTCGGATAGCTTGTGTTTCGCTCGTTGGGTTGCTTTGATCGCGTCGTCATCGTCATCCCCGTCAGAGTCGGATATTCGACGACGTCGTGGTCCCATCGAGCCAGCGGAGTCGCGGCTGTGGCTTCTCGAACGCGAACCGGATTTCGCTCTCGAGCCGGATCTCGATCTGGAGCCTGATTTGGCCCGCGAGCCCGAGCGGGAGCGAGAGCGCGATCTCGAGCGAGATCCGGACCTCGACCGCACCGAGCCTGAGCGCGATCGAGCGCGCGAGTGTCGCGAGCCCGACCCGGAGCGCGAACGAGACCGAGAGTGTCTTGAGCCTGAACGGGACCTCGAGCCGGACCTAGATCTTGAATGGGAAGCTTTCCTCGAGCCAGAGCCAGATCGTGATCGTGAGCGCGAGCCTTTCCTCGATCCGGATCGCGATCGCGAACGCGAGTCTCTCCTCGATCCAGATGGAGATCTTGAACGCGAGCCTTTCCGTGATCCTGATGGTGATCGCGAACGTGAAGCTTTTCTCGAGCCGGATCGCGATCGTGAACGCGAAGCTTTTCTTGAGCCGGATCGCGAACGCGAAGCTTTTCTTGAGCCGGATCGCGACCGCGAACGCGAAGCTTTTCTTGAACCGGATCGCGACCGCGAACGCGAAACCTTTCTCGATCCGGACGGAGACCGCGAACGTGAGCCTTTTCTCGATCCGGATCGCGAGCGTGAACGCGAGCCTTTTCTCGATCCGGATCGCGAACGCGAGCGCCCTGAGAGCGACCTAGAAGCCGAACGTGCGTCCTTGCGCGAGCCTGAGCGCGATCTTGATTGCCTTGGCGAATTTGTCGGCGAAGCCGGTCTCGACGCCGAGCCGGATTTGCTTCTCGATCGAGCCTTCACGTCGGGAGAACCCGAGCGTGATCTCGACCCGGTTGACCGCTGCGGTGAATTTCGTTTCGAGCTTTCAGCGGAGCCAGATCTGCGATTATTCGTGGCTGGTGATGGTGATCGCGGCTCACTAACCTCCGCGGCTGCAGCTTTCGGTGAGCCCGATCTCGAGCGAGATTTGGCTCGTGTCGAGCCATGGGCCGAGCCCGACCTCGATCTGGAAGACCTTCGCGAGCCGGAACGCGACCGGGACCTGGAAGACTTCGCCGGGGACGCTCCATCAATGGACTGCTCAGATACGGATCTCGAACGCGCGCCTTTCGATTCCGGAGACGAATGCCGAGATCCCGACCTCGAACGCGAATGCCTCGATACCGGTGATTTCGAAGCTTGTCGCGACGTCGCCGGTGAACCCGCGTTTTCACTGTGTTTTGACGGAGAACGAGAGCATGACCTCGATGCACTCTTTCCGGAAGCTGATTTCGATCTGGAAGCTCTCCTTCGTGATCCTGACGGAGATTTTGAAACAGCGGGAGAAGGTGAACGCGAGGATGCCCCTGATCTGTTGGAAACTGGCGACGCTTGGTCACGCAAAGACCTGCCGGATCTGCAAAAATTGTCCATACACCAAACATATATTAAAAATTCCTTCAAAAGTTTTGTCAATTTCTAAACTATTTTTGAGCCTGGTGTAAAAAATATATTTCGACAAGATTCATACAATGTGCTTCGCAAGAGATTAGCTGAAAACCATTTTGGAGGTTATTTTTAATTTTCCACTGACTTTTATTCTATTGTACGGCTTGCATTAAATTACCTTGCAGGGGAGTGAGAACCACGCGAGCCTGATCGGCTCCTCGGAGAAGAATTTCCACTGCCCGAGCCATGGGACCGTGATCTGGAGGCTCTTGGTGAGCGAGACTGAGATCGCTGAGCGTGAGAATTTTCGTGTTCGTCCTCGGAATCGCTTTTCTCATCTAAAATTGTCAACGCGTATGTAACATAAGAAAAGCCGGTGGTCGAGGTTGCTCGACTATTTTTAGACGTTCCGACGTTATCTCATATCAAAGTAAAAACAATGAGTACCTGCACGCTCCATCGCCAATAGGACGTCGAAGAAAAATGGTCAGGAGACTGCAGACTTGAAATAAATCTACAAGTATTACTTTACAGTGCAGAATTGTCACCGTATTTACTTTGTTTGCTACAATAAACAATACGCGATGAAAGAAGAAAAATAACCTTTCCCTCGCGCAAAAATCGTAACATGCTCGTCACTTATTGGGAAAAAAACACGAACTACAAACTACATACATATATGTATTCTCGCGCAATTCGCATTGATCAGTATATACCGCGCGGTCGTACCAACAGTTGAGACATGAAAACAACGAAAACGAGTAAGAATGTCGAAAATTATTCAAAGATGGAACTAGTTGTATATTACCAAAATTTTTTGCCAACTTTTCACATATGTAGTTCTTGCAATCCATTACCATTTCAATGACAAATTAGTACCAATTTTTAGACTGAATATAACATTTGAAAAATATCTAATTATTACATGACAATATTTAAATGCAGATGAATAATTTTAAAAAATAGCATTTACATATTTCATATAGGAAAAAGAGCATTTTTAAATTTTTAGTAGCGAGTCATCGATAGGTGTCGAGAACACCGCAACTTTACTAATTCAGGTAAAGTATCTTTCACGTTGTTGGTAGAAAAATAATTTTATTATAAAATTTTATTCATAGGAAATTTCAACATATTTTTGTACAAACATGATTTTGTTCTTATTCGTCGTTCTTTGATACACGATAGAATCTATTATCGAAATTAAAATACAATTATTAAAAGTATCTTATAACATCCGCGGGTAAAAAATGTCCAGTACACAGTTTCACGATTTGAAAAAATAACTACTCTCGCATATTTTTGTTTTCGCTTGAACCACAGACGTATTGTATAACTTAATAATCATAGTTCGATTTTTGCACTTTCACCGCAGAAAAAAAACTCATATACGAACAAAAGTAAAAAACTTACGCAGCGCTGCGATTTTTTAAATCATATATCCTTTTGTTTTACGATTTCGCGAAATTTGTCAAATTAACAAATCTATGCACCATGCACTTCTTGATCTATATAATATTATCTAAACTGTGTTCAAATAATCCGTGTTGAGACGATTGAAAAAAACGATTTGCGAAAAAGAAGACTTCTTGTAACAGTTTTTTAAATCATCCCAGTGCATATAAAACAAAACTTTTACATAAACGCACATACATACATCGTAACTAATCGTAAATAATCGTAAATCTAGTAAAACGATAAATATTGTACAAGAAATAGCCGCTTCTGATCCACAATATCATTCGAATTCTACACACGTTATTGTTTCATTTTTTGTGAACTGAAGATTATCGATTCGATGTAGAATTTTTTTAACAAATACAACTCTTAATATGAAAATGTTTAATGAAATAAATGGTACGAATATTGTTTTTAGCACATGCACCTACTCAAGGAACATTTTTCGTAACGCGTGATTATCGTGAGTCTTGTTTCAATGATCGTACGAAAACGAGAAGCTCCGTTGCTGCCGCACACACTTTTTTATCACTCGAATTCATGAATTTTCTCGTCATTCCAAAAATTCGAATAAAAATTCAAAAATTTCACGATACAGAATGACACGGGAGTAAGAAAATACGATTAGATTTGATTAAAAATGAATCTTTCGACATTTCGGCGATGCATGGTCATGATGTGACGGTCAAATTTTGTCGCGTGTTCAGCGCAAATTTCTAATTCCTTTTTTAAAGCATTTCCAGCTTAAAAAAAATCGGCTTCGGGCCCGCTCCACGCTGGTTTTTCTCAAGACGTCTGCATCAAGCACGAGGCGGTCTTTGTTTTTGTTTCCTGTGTACTTCTCGACTTGGCGAATTTAACTGTCGCGATCCAGGGAATCCAGGGTATCGTTGCTCGAGGAATGCGTCAGGTCGCTGAGCTCGTCCAGGTGCTTCTGCCGTTTACGAACGTTCCAATGAAGGCACTCAGCGAGTGAATCGAACCAGTCGGTTATCTGATCAGTCGCGCATATACTGGGCACTGGATAAATCGACGTCGTCACCTGGAGACTGAAGAAGAAAAGAGTAATGCGTCAATGAGGAAAAATCAACAAATAAATGAAATGGTTAAGAAAATATTCGCTCGAACGTGATGCAAAGGTCACGAATTGTCTTTTTCGTTATGCGAGAAGAGGGAAGAAGCCACCAGCCCACGTCTCGTTTAGACACCCGAAATGTGAGTTTTTTTCTGACACGATTCTTCTTTTCAAAGAATCGAATAAAGATCAATGGAGTTTTTCCATGAAAACCATTGATGAGCTCCGAAAAATGAGCACGAGTTAAGCAAGAGAGAAAAAAGATGGAATGAGAGAAGAGAATCGAATTGATGAACAATCAAAATAAATTTTCGCGGGACACACCTATCCCCGACACGTAGCTCTTGCTGGTTTCGACCGTCGAAAGAGACGTAGGCTGTACTTCTTGCCTTACTGTTCGCCATTATCTGAAAAAAATATGGAATATCGCGATTAGACATATTTTGAAATAACTCGTTACCTGTCACCGTGGAAGAGCTCTTGACGATTTCTTCCGTCGAAGGAAACCCAGGAGGTATTTCTGCTGTCTTGAGGAACTGATATCTGTCGAGCGAAAATTAATAATAATAAATAAATAATTTTTTCTGTCTTATTTATAGTTTTTTTTCCCTTAAACACAAGTGGTATAGAAAATAAATTAAATTTTCGAATGAATAGAAATATAACCTTAAGCTCGACACCTGCAGGAACTACGATTGGCCTGAACGAGAGGGAATGAGGACAAATCGGTGTTATCATAATCGCAGGTACTGACGGATGAATCATGCTCGCGCCAGCAGCAACCGCGTAAGCCGTCGAACCCGTTGGCGTGCTTACGATAAGGCCATCGCCCTGGACGCTGGTAACGTGCTTGCCGTCGATGAACAGATCGACGTTGGATAGATAAGGCGACGGGCCGCGATCCACCACGACCTCGTTGAGTACCAAATGATCAGTCGACGGCTTGCCCGACTGCCTGTCCTCGCCTTTCCGCTTTATCGTGCAACACAATCTGCTTCGGAGCGTCAACGCCGCGTGACCTTTTCCATCAAGATAAATAATATTAATAAATTTAAAAAAATGAATTAAACAATCGTATAAATGAAATTAAAATACTTGAAAAATTCAATGCAAATCTCCATATATAAATATGAATGGAAAATATATAGAAAAATAAAATAAACGAGATGAGCGAGCTTGACTTTTTACTGTGTGTGTGCCTTTGAAAATAGGTCTTTTCATGATTCTTAGGCGAACTAACCCTCGAGGACGTTTGTGACTTGTTCCTGAAAATTTTCAAACTCGAAGGGAGTGAGAAATCCAAGTGATCCGAGATGAAAGGCCATGATCGGTGGAACGGACTGTTGGAAGAGAAGGCTCGCGTAGAGGAGAGTCCCATCGCCGCCGAGGCACACTATGAAGTCTATTTTGTCCTGGAGCTCGGCGCTGTCCTTGAAGGTCGTAAGCCGCTCCTGAACGCTTTGAAACTTGGGATCCCGGGTGAGCGCCGGATCCTCCAGAACCGAAATCTCGACGTACACGGCCATCCTCTTTTCCTACCGTCAAAAAAAAAACAATCAGACCTTCCATTATTCATTTCGTTTCCGCGAGGCGAACAAGGCTGCGAGATTTGCAACAATTATAATATCATCTCGCAAATTGACGATGGAAGGCCTCGTTCCATTTTATTTCTCATTACCTCGATCAGCCATGTTATGAGCTGGACGAATGGCGGAAGTACCGAAGAGTCACGGACTTTCTTGATCACCAGAACCGTCAACGGCGCCTTATACCACGTTAGCCTTTGAGAAGCTGGATCCTGGATTGTCCTGCAAATAAATCACATAAATTTCAGAAATTTGCAGAAATTTCAAAATAACTATAATAAATCTAAAGAAATAAACGAAAATCGAACCTTTTTATTCAAATGTATAATAAAATACTATTAGTCAAATGAAATATTGGATAATAATAGATGTTAATTGATTGTAAAGTAAATTAATATCTGTTACTCTGCAATCGTTTTCATGAAAATCACGTTAAATTTGACCAAGTTCTTATTTCCGCGTAATAATAAGAGTGACTAATGTAAAAATAGTCTTGGAGATTAGCTTCAGCGTGTGGAAATGAAAAATTCATCAATGCGATTGTGATTATTTATTTCGTGACTCGTGAGGCCATCGATCCGTCACAACCGCTTTCCATGTTGGAGTATAGCTGGAGTATTGTCCAGAACAATGCGGTGCCTTTATTGAGTAAATTATGCAACGTGCGATAAAAATTTGAGCACCAAGTTCAAGGTTCACGAAGGACAGGTGTCGAAGTCGAACACGGTATACGGGGGGCACTTATTCATTGTCTTCGATTGCGACTCGTCTCACAAATGACGAAGCCGAAATGAGCTGAGAGGCGAGCATTTTTTAAGGAGAAATAAATTAACACGGAAGGCACATGTGCAGGCTCGAATTTGCATCCTGATTTTCGTATTCATCGGGCCTGACTCTTCAATTCGTTTTTTTCTTTTCCTTTATCAAAAGATTCCTTCCAGATTCTTCTTTATTTCTCTTCGCGAGTGTTGATCATACGGTGTGCGAAAAAAAAGAAAAATATGAAAATAAAAACTTTGATAATGATTCGATAAATTTCGAGTACTTCCTGCTGATTTTCGTGATTTTTTTTCCTCTAACGTGAGTTTCGATTTATTTTTTTTTACAATAATCCAAAGTCTAACGCGTTCATTTTTTTCCTACTGCGTACAACTATCACGGTCACGTATGCCTTACCGATTTTTTCACACGATCGAATCGTGCCTACATCGCGAATTAATGCAGTTTTGTTTCGTGTGTCTTTCATGACAGGAAAAAAAATGTTGCACATATCGATGTCGTGTGACAAAATTTCAGACATTCTAATGACTTGTTTAACAAAAATCTATTTTTTTTTACTTAATTTTACTCAATAACTGCTTATCCAAGGTGCTCACATGTTTTTTACCTGGGAGACAGCTATAAATATTTTTTTTCAATAATGAAAAAATGAAACAAAAGAATTAGAATAAATTTGAACATGCATTAACAATTAAAAATTACTGACAATTGATAGATGATGATTAATTATTTCTTTAATTGTGCTACTACTTTTCAATTTAATAAAAATGTAAATAAACGTATAATTTTCGATGAAATAAATGAAATATAGTTTTGAAATGAACGAACCTTGTAAATCCAACCATTTTTTTTGAACCGTGGAGTAGTGAAAATTATACAAAGTTGAACGATGTCGATTCGCACAAGAGATAAGTCGTATTTCGTTTCGAATTACGCGAAATGGCCAAATATTTCGAAAAATTGATAAGAACACGTCGTCTCTGAGAATTTGTTAAGATTTGATATTTAGAAATATTTGTATATGCGCGATTTATTTTGATTTAAGTTGCTAGTGAGAATTTTGTACGAGAGTAACTTGAGCCGAAAGGGAGACGAGCATGTCGGAGTTGGTCCCGGGTCGAGGGTCGCGTGGACACTGACAGCTCGTCCGACCGGAGACACGTTTTATTTTTTTTCCTTTTTCAACGGCAAACCACGCTGGCGCACGCGCGTCTTACTCTAAATCGTGCCATTTTCAACGTTCGCTCAGATTCTCCGTTTTTTTTCCGACTCTTGTCTCAATTTTTTTCCCTCGCGAAACGCAGCCGAGATTCGATTGCAAATTTCGAAATTCTTGCCCGCAATTAACCGTCCGATCGAATCGCGTTTGCAATAATTACGTCGGTCATCCTAATTTTTTGTCTCTTCATTTACACTGCGAATTCGTTCGGAAAATCAGCAAAGGTTGAATTTGCGACGCCGCGCTTCCTCGCTCGACGATTGTCCGCGTGGCAAAAAAAGTCTGCGACGTTTTCCGGTCTTCGCGCGAATTTTTCGCATTTTTTCGCCATGAGCAACTCAATCGGCGCTTCGTGTGCTCAAAATATTTTTTGTTTTTATTTTTTTTTCGTGAAACGGATCATCAACGGCCCTGGAGTAACTAATTCTCTTTTTTTCTCGTATACTCACATCACCATGGCTGAGTTTTTCATTATACGACCACATGGTCCGAATTGTTGCACTTGACTCGGCGCGTTG
This sequence comes from Cremastinae sp. A BG-2022a, assembly GCA_030522545.1. Taxonomy (NCBI): domain Eukaryota; kingdom Metazoa; phylum Arthropoda; class Insecta; order Hymenoptera; family Ichneumonidae; species Cremastinae sp. A BG-2022a. The sequence goes on along the minus strand of JAPYYW010000359.1, from coordinate 41,817 downwards.
AGACTTCTCGTTCTTCTGCAAAAAAATCAGTAAATCAAGATTATTAGCGATATAGAAAATTCTTTGATTCAGATAACATATAAACATTTAAGATACATAAATTTCTGTAGTGATAAATTACAACGTTTAGAATTATGATAAAAATAATAATTGGAAAAAAATGTAGCTGAAAAATATATAAATGAAAATAAACATCGATTAAATTGATATATAAGTACAAATGAAAAATACACTACATATTTTCGAATATTTATCGAAATACCTCTATGTTATTTTTAATATTATATAATTTTTACTAAAAATATATTTTTGATAAGTGCATTCGACTTTATAACGATACGTAATATTATTACAATCAAATTTGCGGTAAAAGTGACATATGCGAACTGTAGTTCTTATTTTGAAAAATACAAGAATGTAGATAAGAAATTCGTTGATTTTTTTCCATAGTAAAATTGACGAGAGCAATCGAGTTGGAGAAAGAACGAGGATGAAAAGTCTCGTCATTGCAATAAGGATCACTGAGCTTAATCGAAAAAATAGTTGCTGATTACGAGTCACTTATCGATAGAATAGTGCTTGCGTGCACACTCATACGCACAAAAAACGGAATAGAAAATAAAATTCGCTGGCGAGACACTCGGCGTGATTCGCTTACGTCAATTTATCAGTTTTTCCCAAACGATAAAGATCGCACCATTACTTATTTTCCCACATAATGTTTGTCTTATAGTCAGCAGTTTATAATCGAGCGATTGGAAATTTTAGTAAAAACCTTCAAGGCGTTCAACACTCGGAGGACTCTCAATTTCTCGCCTGTTAATATTTGAAAATTTAATTTCGATAAACTTTGGTTCGTCAAAATCTTCGTGCCAAGTGACCGATATTTTCATTTTTTTTTTAAATAATCTTCCGCGATCGAAACTCGCATCGCATCATCGGTGAATGTACATCCCATTATGTTCCCCGGGTCACTATATTATTTGTAATTGTTTCATTGTATCATTTATTAGCTTCTCGAATATTTATCGAGCAGCAGGAAGTCTTTAAATGAATTTATGATAATTTTATCTATGACGCACGCTTCATTGCGTATTTACGTGATGTTTTTTGTTTTGCTTCATTTCATTCGATACTTTTCGGCTTCCATCACAACGAAACTATTGTTTTTCCAATAGAATTTATTCCTATCGTAACTCCAGTTGTACTCGTGAATAAAAAAAACATCGGATACTTGAAAGGAATATAGAAAAAAAGCTGCGTTTTTTACGCAATGGGAAAAAAAGGATAAATAAAAAATGTAAATTTTATATTTTCGCTACCTGAGAACTCGGTTCTTGTTGCAACTGTCCATGGACAGTATGCTCATCGTGCTTTCCAAATCGGATTCGAAATTCGTTTCGAATCCGTTCGATCCTCGCAAGGGTGACACTTGATCCATTTTTCAATATTGTTACTTTTTTTTCGCTGTTGATGTTTTTTTATCGAACAAAATTCACGAAGTGTACCGTCTCGTATTTAGAATGTTTTCTGTTTTTTTTTTCTTGCTAATATTAAATGCGCGCATAAACGTCACTGATGGTCTGATCGTCGATTTAAAAAATTGCACGCATCGAGGGGTTCCTGAAATATTTCTCTTTTAATGAGGAAATTCAACCGAACTGCGATGAGTGTCGTCCGGATGAAAGTAATGATAAACCGGAGACTATCAACTTGACGAAACTTTAGCTGTCGAAATTTGTCCGCTATCGTACAGAGTTGATTTCAAAATAAGCCAAACAAACGATTATTAACGAGGACAAATGTGATAGTCGATATAATGAATTGCTTGGAAAAATATATATTCTTATTATTATGATATTACACACGTGCGGATTAAAATTATCGAGAACAAGAAAGATTGGATGTGAGATTAATAAATTGTTGTTGTGCGATGAAAATGCGTGAGATAGTAAAAGATATTCAAAAATTATTTATAGGTGTTGATTATACGGGTTTTCGCTTATTTTTACATTTTAGAGGTTATGGAAATTTCCAACAAGAATAAAAAATCAAATATTATCATCCAAATGAAATAAAAATTAATAAATTATTGACTATAGTCTGTGTGAATCGAAGAATAAAATATTTGAAAAAAATATTTAGAACAAGAGCGAAATGATTATTGGTCATTTTTATTGATGAAAGATTAAAAAGTGTTTGATGAAGTATAAAAAAGAGAAAAGGACGAAGGATTCGACGTGTGACAAAGAAATGAAAAGTGGAAAGCTTCCAAACGCTGCGGGTAACGCGTGCACGGGACGAAAAAAAAAAGAATTGCAAAGCGCGAGGCGACTGCAATTACTGAGCGAGGATTCGAAATAAATTAAGATCAGCGGGAATGCACTTTGTTTGATCGTCACTCGATACGAACGGCCAAGAGGTAAAGAGAGAGAAAAGGATTTGAACTTTCGAATACGAATTCCGGGGTCAAGCGGGGTTTCTGTCACAAGCGACAATGGAAGAAAATCCCCTGTGTGACGTCACGCCGGTCTTAGAGTCACCAATGATCGGCCGAGGCTCGAGTCTCATCGGGGCCCGGGGGTGAGGGAAAAGCGGAAAAAGAATGCGAAAAAGGAAAACGAAAACGCTGACTCTCGCGACACGGGAGTCCGCCGGCATTACGCGACGGGTTAAAATTCTCCTTAGTACATTCAACGGTCTCGTCTCGGTGCAAAGCTCGCCGAGGCCTTTTTTTCGTCGCGCTCGAATTTCAATTTCGATCGAATTAAAATGGCCGAGAGACTTTTTTTTCGACGATTTATCATTTTTGGAATCGACGATAATAAAGATAGAAATAAAAAAACAACGCCGTGCGCACGATATCGAAAGTTCAAAGTTTTGCCGATCGAAGGACGAGGAGCCGAACACGGAGGAAGAAAGAGAAGAAAATCGCGAACGGACGAAAGGTTTCGCGCATTGACGCACGATTACCAAAAAAAGCCGCGAGAAGACTCTGGATTGTTTAGCGTTTGTTTTTGTTTGTTTGTCGCGAAACCTGTCCGTCGGCAGGAGCCCCGAGGGACTCGTGAGTTCGCCAATTCCGGAGCGTGACTCAGGCGTAACTCAAAACTCAGGCTCCGAGACGCCAAGACACCGAATAATTAAGGGGAAATCTTGTTAAAAGACTCCTTTCTCCATTTTAAAGCAAACAAACATTATTTTTACATTTTTCATTTAGTTTTTTACAATTAATTTTTATTCCTATCATTTGCCTTTTTGTTAAAAAAAAAATGCTGTTTACGCTCGCGACAAATTACCATTGAAATGCTTCGAAAAAGTTTGTGTATTAACTTTTTATTCAAATTATTACGCCCTCTTTGATGGCAATTTTATTTAAAATACGATCATAATATATGCGTACACATGAATTTTTTGCACATTTTCATTTTTTTCTCGCAACATCTCACGAGTGTAATATTTTTTATCATATTTTATGTATATAATACAGAAATTACTTTTTTTTTTATTTTTAAAATGTTTTTAAAATGGAAAACATTCTTATCAATAAAGTTTCATAGCCGAACTACGAGAAATGATTTTATATTATCTCGTTGTCCAGCCGGTCAACTTTATCGAATTGCAATCAAGGAAGTTTCAATAGGCTTTATGCATATTTATTTTCAATGGCATTTCATAAATGTATATTTTTTACGCATCGCTTATTACCATCGTCAACTTTTATTATTATTATTAAATTTTATGTGACAAAGTTTCATGGTCGTGAGACAAGAATTTTCGTCGATTTTTTTCCCCCTCTTTAAAAGAGGACAATTTTTTCCTCGCAGTGGCTAAGTTTCCTTTTACAGGTTTCGACTGCAAGTGTACCGGACCTTGGGATCGTAATGGTCGGGTAACGCACAGAGGACGCGGTTTGAGACGAGCGTTTCGTTGTATTTTTTTTTTCTTTTTCATTCAAAAAAGACGCGCCGCTCACGGTCATCTCACGGGTAGTAAACACAGCGAGCAAGCGAGACTGCAAGCCCAACTCCGAGATACTCTATCGTACAGCGAGGGTTACAACGAGAAAGGAGCATCGCCGGAGGAAATAAAAGTGAAAGGGAATACATGAGGTGGCTCCGGTGAGAAATGTGGCGAAACTGATACACGAACGTTCCTTTTTTTTCAGATTTTCACTGAAAATTTCAACAAAATGTCATTTTCGTGACAATTTATTCATTTTCATCCATCGCTGTCTCTCTTCGTCGATGAAAAATTATTTCAAACGGCACGCTCGTTTTTCCTTCACGACAATGAGATAAAAAGTTGAACAAATAGTTTTTATGTTCTCTTGTTTCAGGATGGAACACGAGTGGTTTTCTCAATGAGGCAAAAAATAGAAGGTGAGCAAAGACGCGGATGAAAACATCGGGCTTTTAATCTTCGAGACGAGGAATCATGACGTTCGCATTTTTCTTATTCAACGGCACGTAATTGCGTCAGTGAATGTCTAATTTATTGGATTCCCATATCGTTCTTCGATGTTTTCAAATTCGAATCCCGCAGAAATTCGAAGGCTCCGCTGGTCCAGGCCGAATCTCAATTCGATCTCCCGAAACTTTCCATTTCACGATACATATATATTTTACGAGATTCACCGTTAGACGGTCGGAGAGTCCGGAGTACAGGGCTGAGTCGACAAGGTCGTTTGAAATTTCATCAAATTCCCAACGACTTGGCATTCCTTCGGAAAAAGCCGTTTTGATAAACACGCCGAATTTTATAGATTATAAATGAAAGAGATTTAAGTCGACGAGGGATAGAAACAGAAAAGAGAGAGAGAGAGAGAGAAATTGATGAAAAAAAATCACGTGGGAAATTATTTTTGTCGTCTCTCCTGCCACCAAAGTCACTTTGTTACGGGCCAGAGACGCGCGGATTCGCGGAACTAGCGTCGATAAGGGAGACACTCGCGATAACGGAAAAATTCGATCGGTTGACCCAGTCGCGCATTATGGCGCGACGCGAGATTCGGACTCGTCGGTTTGTCACTGGACACGAGAGTTGACTGAGAGGAGAGCTCGGGACTCATAGGTAACGCGGGCCACGTTCCCGCTCTCGACGTAATCGGATTCCTTTTACCACTAACGAGACACGCAGTAGCGCGCACGCATCGCAAACACGCGAACTTTGTAAAAGATCGACGCGAGCGCCACCGTCGGTAATGCAAAATGACTCGAGACAAACAATTCGTTAGCAATTAACAAAGAAATCCGAGATTATCTGAATAAGAAATAAAAGAGATGATAATACGACGATGTATATCGTCGATTACGAGCGATCGAGTTTCTCATGAGGCCAACTATTGAGTTTCTAATCGTTAGGAATCTTTTATCTTGATTACGGCTCGGGTTCACCACGTGTGTGATTGCATACGCACGTGAGAAAGACGACTGCGATATTTGATTGGCTAAACCGTCGAAGGTCGACGCCTCGATAAGATTTAACTAATTAAACCGTTCCTGTCACTAATCTGCGGCGGCTCAATGAATATTTTTCTTATTAACGAAGAATTTGAATTATTTGAGAGGCTCGCGTTTACGAGGTGCGCCATCATCGTTCTGTGCATATTTATATTGTTGCTCGATGAACTTTGCTGTGTTCGCGAACGACGCACGTACGAGGCAGATAAAAGAAACAAACACAAAAACCAACTATTTTACCAGTCTTATTACGAATATTGAGGCAATCGGTTATTATCGGGATATGTAAATAATACTTGTCAGCAATAAATTATTAGACGCAAAAAGAGCGCGATTGTGTTTCTCTTCGTGAGCGATAAGCTGCCGCGCGATTCAATATCAAATTTCAACTCACTTATAAATTTATTTCTATCTGAGAAGTTCGAGCTTGGTCCAAATAAATGCTCAAAAAATGGGGCGTCTGTCTTTATCATCGAAACATTAACATGTAATCATTTAAAAATGTAACTCCATTTAAGGTAGTTCGATGATGGGCGCGTTCAGTCTTTTAGGTTAAACATGTATCGTTGAGGCAAATTTATCAACTAAATTTTTTCCCAATAAGATAATTCATTGAAAATTTGTATTAACGTTCTTTGGTGTTGTGTTAGAAGGTGTGAAAAATTTGAGGATGCTTCACCGTCTGGAAATTGAGATATTTGTCTTTAAAAATCACATCTTTTAACATTACGCTTAATGGGAACGTTACGTGGGAACATACGCTTAAAATTTGAATACAAGTCAAGTAATATATTAATTTTAATGTACACCAAATTTCATCGCGAAATCTTGGACAGCCAATAATCATCGAAATACCTTAATGTTACGAGAAATACGAGAGAATAGGGATTTAAAAAGCGTGCGCACTCTTTTTTATCTCGAATCGATAACGTCGCAACGCTCAGAAAAATATCGACCCACGATCAAGACGTCCAATGTAAACAAAACTTAATTCTTCATAAATCTCGAATTTGCAATTTTCTCATCATTTGAAAGAGTCTCCAGCGGATGTTCTTTTGTTTTTCTTTTTATCCCAACATCTGCGGCAACCGAGGGGTGAAAACACAGTTCACAGGACTTTCACACGAGAGAAATTTTGCGAAATAAATTATCAATGACCTTAAAATTTGACTATGAAAAAACATAAAATTGCAACTTGAAGAATAATTTTTTTAAATTGAGGTTACGTATGAATTCGTAGTCTCTCGTTCGTCACGGGGAATCGCAATAAGATGAAAGAACGCGTCTAAAAATATTACTCCGCTTGAATAACCGTTGTTGGCGAACGTTTATCACTGTAGTTTGTAAACGTGAGCGAATATTTTTTGTGAAATTTACCTCTTCCTACCTTGTTTCTTGCTCCTCGTCACTGTTCTTCGTTCTAACGAATTGACCGATTCGTTCCATTATTTATTTGATTTTTTACCCCTTTTTCCTCGTTTATTGCCTGCATTCACGAATAACATTCACAACGCGATACGGTATTGCGAAACGTTTTAGCAAAGCGACATTATTTCGTTGGCCGAGCAACGGGGCGAGAACGCCACTACCGCCGGGAGCCGGGACGGTGGCGCCGCCGCCGGCCTCCGCGGCGCTGAGCGCACTAGTCGGGTTTCTTGCATCTCTCGCGCACACTCGTTTTACAAAAAATCAATCTTAACATGAATTATTAGGATTATCGATCTTGTATAATTGGTTGATTCATTATTTTTAACAATAAAAGTTAACATTCCTAGTTGACAAAATGGTAGATCAATTGTAGATATTGATTTCACGAAAAAAAAAATTTCCGGTACCGGGAATCGAACCCGAGCCTCCTGGGTGAGAGCCAGGTATCCTAGCCACTAGACCATACCGGAGCTTGAACTCGTTGTCTTTTTACTGAGAGAATAGTGTGCCGGAGATTGGCGTTCATTTAGAATTGTAATAATTAAATGGTAAAAAACATAAAAATGGATTCTTTAATCATTTTTAATCCTTTTATAGCAATATCATAAGCGTAAATAAAATTTTCAATTGAAAAAAAATTTGTAGATGAGTCCAAAAAATTTCCGGTACCGGGAATCGAACCCGAGCCTCCTGGGTGAAAGCCAGATATCCTAGCCACTAGACCATACCGGATCTTGAAAATGTTTCTTCACTTTGGATACTTAAAGTTCAAGATGGGAAAAATGACTAATATCGATTCATTGCTTAAATTATGTGAATTTTTCTATTACATTTTTTATTTCTTTTTCACAGATATCGTATGGACTTTATCAAGTGAATATAAGAGTATTTCTTTTATCGGTAAATGATTCAACAATTATTCGATTTATAATTCAAAATTGCAATGAAATCTTCAATATTAATGAACGAAAAGTAATGGACAAGATTGATAAATACTACAAAATGACAATTTGATGAAAAAAAAAATTCCGGTACCGGGAATCGAACCCGAGCCTCCTGGGTGAGAGCCAGGTATCCTAGCCACTAGACCATACCGGATATATTGCACGTTAGGGACCAAGACTGTGTTTAACGACGGTTTTATGTTTTCATTTTCAACAATCATTGAAAAAAATCCCGATGTACGAAAATTTAAAAAAGAAACGTGAAAAAAGCGGATTATTTTTTAAACTTACGGCCATGTACCGGAGCGCTTTCTCCTTCGAACTTCCCGTTCCTTATCAATATCAATCCCATAATCGGTAATACACTTCCACTCGCAAAAATCACTCACGCTGCTTCTTCTCGGTTTATTGTCTCTCACCATAGTTACGCCGAAAAATGTTCTCGACTCGATAAAAAAAACGAATATTGCTTAGAATCTTTCATCCGCGTCATTGAAAGTTTTCTATCGTTTTAGGTTCGAATTGCTGTGAAATAATTTTTAAAAATGATCAAAAAACACCAGGATAACACACTTTGTGCATTTTACTCGACAAATATTTGTCACGAAGGTAACAATTTTAAATGCAAATCACGATAGTCTTTTTTTGAGTAGTACTTTTTTAAAATAAAAACTTGGATGCTTGGTTGATTTTTTTCTGTGTAAATGCTGCTCGTATCGGCGGAGAGACGAGAGAGAAATAAAAAGTGGGAGGCAATGTACAAATAGAGAAAAGTAACAGTGATTGGAACGAATTCACGTGACACACGTGAACGATCGTGAAACTGACCAGCGGTGTATATACGAAGTGAATCGACGAGAGCCAAATTCCGTTAGCTCTCGGTTATAGGAGCAAAATAAGAAAAAAAAACCGAAGAAGGAGACACGATCTAAGAACTTTCAGCGAACACTTCGGAAGACGATTATGAAATGAGAAATCAACTGTTTCAATAATCCGATACTGTTTCTCATTTTTTAACTCTTATACTTATATTTATTTTTATTTTTTCCGGTTGACAAGACCTTTTTGTTTATTTCTCATATTATCTTTACGGTACGACATTTTCTCTTTTTGTCACTCAAGTTTAACTATTTTTTACCCAAAGTGTAATTTTTTATTCCAAGTTGTTGAATTCATAAAAATGCGATTTTTCTCAAAGTACAAGTTTTATTTCGCGACAAAGTTTCTTGACAGACGTTCTTTAGCTAGATTGCCATCGACTGTGTCTTTCGTGAATAACAATTTAATGGAATCATTCAACTTATCAGATACGAAATCAAGATGAATGTACGTATATAAGAATCATGGGAATGCTTTGAATCGATTTTTTGAAAAGTTCTCTATTTTTTCAGGACGTTTGTCGAAAGAATCAAAAATTGCTTTTTCAGTAGCAAAAAAAATTGACCTTTAAAAATTTAATTTTCAATTTGTTTTTTTTTCAAATGGTAAGAAAAAATCGTCATAGATCGAAGTTGTCTGAATGGGCAGATACGATCGTCGCGAAAAAACTGAAACGATAAAATATTTTGAAATAAAAATTACCAATTGAATGAAAATGGGTTCTCAACAAAAACTAAACTCACGACGGACTTTGTTTCAATAATTTTTTTCAAATCAATAACTAGTCGAAGTAGATTTGTAAGTAATTAGTTAATTAATTGATTTGTATCTTTAGAAATGAAACCGAGATTTCATTTAATGACGATCAATAAATTTTTTTCGAATCGCGCGGAAAAATCGTCGTAGATCGAAGTTGTACGAATTCCATGATACGATCGTCGCGGAGGAACGTCAATGAGACACGACGATGGCTGTAACCTCACTGAAAGAATGTGTTTCCCGTAGGGGCTTACTTGGCTCGCATGTAAGCGGTCGTTACAGCGAGAGTGAGCGAAAGAAAATGGGGAAGCACGTGTGCGTGAGTGAGAGAGGTAGATAGAAGTTCTCCTTCTCTCTCGCCGGTAAAGAGTCACCGCACGTTCCGTACTGCGAGCATACGTACATGTGTCGGTATTTATGTGATGGTCGAATGTTGCTTCAGCGACGAACAAGCCCCTTCCCTTCATCATCGTCCCCTCCATTTCTATCAAGAACTTGATAAGAGAACGAAAAAGATTTTTTTTCGATACTCCAAAATGGGCAGAATTTTTCTCCGACCTACTTGCTTGTAAATTAATGAAAACTGAACGAGAATTTCCATTCTCGAAAATAGACTGAATATCCTCGCGAATATACGTAGCTTGGAACAAAATGAATAAAAGATTAAAGATAAGTGTGCATATGATTGAGTAAAAATAACACCGATTATCCTTCTGATTATTTTTTCCTATATAATTGAAAAATGGAAGACGCGTTACTGAAAAAATCAGTTCGAAATATAAGATAGGAAAAATGTTTTAAAAAATTTTCAAATGTACGACTATCCTCCTAATAATTTTTTAACATAAATTGAATATAATTACGATCTCCAGGAACTAAAAAGACCAACTTTTATTAACTCGTTTACGTGTGTAGTTATCGCTGAAAGGTAACTCGATATGTTCGCTGTTTATCACTTGTCACTTTTACCGGACCAATTGTATCTGATAATCGTATTAAATTGTCATGTCGAAATGAAATTGGTGAATTTTTAATCGATGTTACAATTAAAGTTTAATTGCCTATAGATACATGATTGTATTTATAAATAAATAAATATCAATCAAATTAATAAAGCTCAATCGTCAATTGACTATATTCGTAAAGGGAAATTTCTATTTATTTTTTACTTAATATTTCTAGTCATTAATTTATAAATATTTTCTATTATTAAAGAAAATGCGTAGAAATTTATTGTAAAAAGAGCATCAAAAGATAAATATTTCATTGAAAATGGGTCAATTGACTTTGTCAGCTGGCGTTGTCAGTTTCGTGAAATTAGACATATTTTTCTTTCTATTTAAATTGAAATTATTTCTATGATTATCTCACAAAATACGTTTTTTACGATTCCATAAGAATCGTTGATAATTGAAAAGGTGATTAAAATTTTTCGTACCTGTCTAATCATCAATTATTCTTAAATTCCATTCAAGATATTTGATGAGCATTTCACCATATGGCCACAGATTGTGTAGATTCATAAACTCTCCAAAGTCTCCAACATACATTAATTAAAAATATTTATCTGATAACGCTTATAACAGCACGACCGCCTTAAAAAAAATAATAAAAAATTTAGACTAGCTTAAATTATCTCCATAATTCCTTATTCAGAAACATAATATAATCGAAGCATCAACAATTGATAAAATTATCATTGAGTCGATGAAAAAGTAAAAACACGAGGAGTAAGACAAACGATTGATCGTGTGAGAATGGGAAAAAAACTCTTGTTGCTATACTTTGTATAAAACACAAATAAAAAATGAGAGACCACGCGGTTACCATGGCTAACGGTCGTGCAAACACACTCCATATTGTCCAACTATTTTGATGATAAAGCAAGGTCGTGGCTCGCCTCTATTCTCGTGTGTGGAAAAATAACGATCACGTGATCTTATTCATCGATTATACGACTCACGCTTTCTTTTGGCTCGATCAGGATTTTATCAACTTTTCCTTTACCACAAACGATATAAATGTCATTAATCAAAAGTGTCAATGTATGTATTCGATTTAATAATCTCTTATATTGTAAGAATAATATGTGCATAATAATTAATCGATTAAACTTAAAATAACGAATTTTGAAATTCAAAGAAAAAAGACTGCAAGACGATCGAACTACAATCTAATGTATCGAAAGACAGAAAGGGTCTTTTCTGATTTTCTAAATCCAATAGCAAACATTACTCATTAAAAAATTAAGTATTTTTTAATGAGATAAAAAACAAAATTTCTTGTCCATTTTTTGTGTATAAGTCCCTGAGATATCTTGCACGAAAAATATGATAAGATAATTCGTGTCAGGGTGAATCACAACAATCTTGATTGGGAAAAAAATTTTTTTCTTGCATACTCATCGAACTAAGGAGATTTCCGGTCGCGAATTACATGTTGAAAAAGTTCCCGATTTAATGCTCGCACAGGAAGCAATTTGGTGAATTAACGAAAGAGAACCATGACAATAAATAGAAAGTAGAAACCCCATTTTATTCCTAGTCCTTCGACTCAGAGGCAGCGAGAAGAGACTTTTTACTATTGCCTTGCTCGAGCATATTTCTTTTCCTCCTTCGCGTATACTTCTTTCATTTTTCACGGAAGTTATTATGTTTCGATATTAACGATCGTTTTTCATCCTTGATCGAATGTTTCCCGACTATACTTTTATCATTTTCCATCAAAATTAAAACCAGGCACGAGGAAAAAAACTACTGAAATATAAAATAAAAGCAATAATATGCAGAAGAACACAATATGCAGAAGAAAGCTTTGAATCGGAATAACTGTCGATTATTTTGGAGAGAATTCTCGAGAAATCTTAAATTCGAGCCATCGAAATTCTTGTGCAAGAGTTTATAAAATTTTTAAATAATTTCAAAATAAGGTAAATAAATGAAAAAAAAAACGGTTGTTGTCGGGTGTTAAGAACGATATTGCTGTATGGTAATGATCATATATTTTTTATTGCAAACACGATCGAGAATCCGTTCTGTCGCTTTTACCCTCAGCACCGTTCGTACTTATTCATCTCGGGAGGTGCGAGCGAGCTTCTGTTGCATCACCGTACGCATTTTGGTCTCGTATGCGGTCACCGAGCGTCAAAACGAAAAAAGAACGCAGGAGAAAAAGAAAAAGAACGCGAACTTGTTCGAACGGGTGTCAAACCGATTGGAAAAGGAATTTAGCCTGCCACGTCGTGAACGATTTTTCGTCAGCCCATATACGAATACTCGTGATGCAATATTTTTCATCGTATTTCTCATCGAGCAAACGAATTTTTTCATTACAAGATTAATTCCATGTATTTTTCTTTTACTATTTATCCATATCCATAATCAAATATAATATTTAGAATAATTTAATGTAGAATTTTAAATAGATCTCTGTTTCTCCTTATTTATGATCTTTGGTGATGCGATATTATACGTGCGATGGTGGTGTAATGGTCAGCATAGTTGCCTTCCAAGCAGTTGATCCGGGTTCGATTCCCGGCCATCGCATGGTTCTTTTTACACACTGAAATTTTTTTTTTCACTATAAACGGCTCTTCCTGCTCCATTATATGTTTATATAGTTATTCAAAAATATAATTACGCTCCCAAAAACTTTGTTTCCTAAAATAAAAAGTACGCCAAGTAATGAAAGGATAGTCCTTTGTATTTCTGTTCATAACTTTCTTAGATTTTATAAATTATTCATGCATGACTTTGTCTAATAAGTAAAAAAAGTAAAAAAAAAGAATTGAGATCGTACAATGGACCAAAAATGAATAAAGTTCTTTTTGTGACTATAAGTTAGTTAGATAGTAATGCATTTTCGAGCTATTTTCGATAGAATGTCGAAAAATGTTAAATTAATTCAATCTTACACATAATAGACACGTCAGTCTCTCGCTTTAGATCGGACGAACTTCATTCGCTTTCTTTCATAACTTGGCGTCGAGACACTACCGTGTCTCTTGAAAAATGATATAAACAATATTTTATAACTGAATAATAAAAAATAAGTAATTAATCTTATAATATACATTCGAACTTTACTGTTTCGTAAATTGGTTTATGTACGAACTTGTAAGTGAATGATCGGAATGATTTTGATAAAAATATGTTTTTATAAAAAGTCATAAGTTCATGACAGCGTTTGCCGTGCGTACGACAGAGAAAGTAAATCTGGATAACCGTTTCGTCCAAAGATAGGAGACGGCTGAAAGTAGTTTATTCTACTAACCTCAAAAAAATAAGAACTCACTAAGATACAGTACGAGCTCTCAATAGGGAAGAGTTTTTCGAGGAAATTCGGGAACCCCCTCCAGGCTTGTCCTCTTGTCCATATTGAACAAGCCAAAAAACTGAATTTCGGATCAGTTTTTTGAGTTTTTCAATATGTTTTCTTGGATTGCGCCCCGAATAATTAACATTTTTGTTACATATCTGTGGCAAATTTCCGATCTAATAGGCTCCTAAAATCAAGAAAAAAATTTTTTTTTTGAAAATATTCAAGGCGTGATAACTTTTTGAATAATATTGAATAGTAATTAACGTAATTTCTACGCCATTCGCTTGTTTTGCAAAAATCTTGAAAAATCACTCTTCATGAAGTAGATTTCATCAAGGAAGAGGAAAGATACTGCAAATTGAAATTTTCATGGATCTTCGAGACCAAGTGTGACTCACCAAATTCCTTGAATTTTTTTTTCGATTTAAAGAGCCTATTCGATCGCAAAAATTTCCGTAGATAACGAAAATGCTACTTATTCGAGACGAAATCCATGAATCCATAATGAACAAGTCAAACAACTGATTTTCGGGTCAGTTTTTTTACCTGTCGTAAAAAAAATTCAATTCAATATCCTAAATTTTCGAATTTTCATTTCGAAAATCTACAACAATCGAACATCCGGGAAGCTTTTCGAGAGTTTGCGAAAAAAGAAAACAAAAATGTCTGACTCGGTACCTGGTCGTCTGATTGACAAAAACGGATCTAGTTCGCAGCAGGACGGTCCTCCAAATAATTCCTCTCGCGAAATGCATCCTCACGCGTATTCGCAGGTTAAAACGCGTTCCCGGTAGCGCGCATCTTCCTCCTCGAGCGCACACGAGAATTCGGCGTCGCGAGAAACGGTAGAAAATCCGTGACTGAGAGAGGACGCGATACCGAGAGTTCGAAAAAGGCGGGAGCGAGAGAGAAGAAGGATATGAAAGAAAAATTCTTCCAGAGATAAGGCGAACTCGGCGATAACCCGTCAGCATGATCGAAACGTATATAAAAATAATATCTATACTCTTTTGTACAACATATATCAAGGATTCGTGCGATTTCTGGGAAAGTTTCGATAGATTAGAATTTTCTGCTTGTACTCTGCATCAGGAATAATCTCTACAATTGCTCCGTGATTAATCTATTTCGATGAAATAAACGCGAGAATCATATGTGAAAGCTTCTGCACCGTATTTAAATAAAACTTACTCCGCGACTTCATGTTTACCTCGAAATCGTTTTTTTTTTCGGTCTCTCGAGATCACGCGACGCGTCGAGACCTTTTGTATACAAGCTGAGACAATGATTATTTCCTCGTGCGCGTTAAATCATGAAGCAGAGAGGATGGGAACAAAAATTTGCGCGCATGCATATATCTGTAGCATTAAAAAGTGAGAACGCAATCTGGCTTCTTTTGTTTCTCCGACGAGTAGTTGCAAAGCAATCGGAAACCTTGTGCAGAACACTCATCGTAATAACCGCTCTTATCTACGATGGCTTTCACTTCGGCTACAATAATGCCCGGGAGAATAAAGCGCGAGAGGCTCGTTTCGATTGCTACCACGCGGAAACGTCGACGATGAACGCGCCCGTACAGCCTCAACTTGGGAAACAACGCTGGGACCTTGACACGAGAAAAAGTAGAACAATATGAAAGCGTTCCTATTGCGCCACATGATGTGACTGAGAGAGACGCTATTTCGTGCGAATAGCCGCCAAATGGCTCTATTGTCGGCACGCCTCTGTCGCTCGATCGATAAAAAAATTTTGTTCTCCAGTCAATTCGCGAACAAAAGAAGAATAATAATAAGTCCGTTTCGTCGGACAAGCAAAAGTTATAATGCATCATATATGTAGTACTCCTATATCGACAGTTTATATGGGAGATAATTACGCTATCAATTACGGTGCCGAGACATCTATTCTCTCTGTCGTCTCGAAGGCACTTGGTGCTTCTGCGCATGCGCACGACTCAATAGGAGTTTAGTCGGGACGTAAACTGGAGTCTTATTTTTGGTTATATTGTGTTTACAGTGTATTATTTATATTATTTTCATTTGTAAAAGGTCCAAGTTCTTCAAAGAACACGAGATAAGTAACATATTAATCTCATCGTACATCAAATTTCATCACAAAATCTTGAATTCGGATGCGCACGAGAGATGCGCAGAATGGAGTTAGACGGTCGAAGGATTGTCTGTCTAACTTTTTTCAACCAGCTTCCACTTATGGAAACTGTCCGTATAGGAGTACTACATATATGTAATACACTTTCTACAAACTAACAACAAAGAATAAGTGTTAATTCACATCTTGCACGAGACAAACAAATTCTAAACGAATGAACTGTGATAAAAACAGCATGCGTGTTATCGACGCGGTCCCGTGACAAAGCCGCGCTCCGCGTCTCGCAACTGAAACACAAGATGGCGTTGGACGTAATCCAAAATGCCTACGAAAACTGAAGCGGCAGCAATGGATGGGGAAATATGCTGTAAACACAAAACACACACTTGATTCTTTACCTTCGGGGCTCGGTCTGCTCGATCCTCAACTCGGAACGAAGGCTGCTGTTTTTGGAGAAATAAAAAAAGGAACAGAAAAGAATAGTATTATTATTAAGAATGCCTGTCGAAAATTTCAATCAATAGAAAAATATACTTATAGAGATCAAACGATTGAACAAAAAAATGACCTATGACAAAGATGCTCGTGATTGAAAATTCAATTTTTAACGCTGAGTATATGCGAGACTACGACCCCGTGGCCTTATTTTCAAAAAGTACATGAATTGTATAAAATTGACATTTTTATGAAATAATTAATTTCTAATATTTTGAATAAATAAAAAAACTGGAGGTTACGAGCTTTTAAATGTTCACGATAAATAAACGTAAGCAAAAACTGTACTTTATTTCAGCGTTCCTTAATTATAGTGAACAGAACGTTAAAAAATCCTAAAAGTGTAATAAACTCGATGAAAAAGACATTCGTAAGATTGTTTATTAGGTAGGAAAAAAAACACGGGTTATAACCTAAAAATATCGAACGCGTTTCGAATCTCACAATTCGAAGCGTGTCAACCGTAAGCTGTTTGACTCGTTCGCTCAATTTGTTTGCCACATCGTGAATTTTTCGTGCAAAAATGCCCGAGGATCGCCGCTGGAAAATTTATTGCGTAACCGAATATGACGCAACGAATTGACATTCCGTTTGCAGTTGAGCAGAAAAAAAACGCAACGATAATAATGGGAGACGCAAAGCGCGTGGTCACGAGCGCTCTCTATGATCAAATGTTTCGGGTCAAGGCTTCGCATCCGTTTGGAAAACAATAAAAAAAAATCAAATTCACCGTGCACGGAATAAGAAAATTCGAAGGCGGAAAAAAATGTGCGATGGCCGGGAATCGAACCCGGATCAACTGCTTGGAAGGCAACTATGCTGACCATTACACCACCATCGCACTTGACGATCGTATTCGACGTAACCTTTCAGTACCGGCTCAAGTACTCGAAATAAACGTTATTGTCGAGCGTTGCACTTTTTTTCATAATTTTTCAAAAATAGCTCGCGAGGCTCGAAAAAAATGCGGAATTTCAAAAATACTCCTCGCAATAACCAAAGACGCGAGACCGATAAGAGGGAGATCGTACGTGCGGATATTTTGCGTTGGCGCGAAAACAAGGAAACAAAGAGCAAAATAGAGAAAAGTCGGTGCGCGAGTGTGTCGGTGGGAAAAAAAATCAACACACTTTCCACGACGTGCGCTTTATTTTCGTACGGTCCGTGCTCGGATGGTCTATTCTTGAAAAAGCTTACAAGAGAGTACGCGCATAATGCTCGCAGCTCGTTGGTAAATCTTCAAGGGTGTCAGAGGTCAGTGAATCGAATTAGATTCAACGTCGTTTCGCGCTTCTCTCTTCTCGAGAGAACTTCCGCTACTCGATTTTGAATAAACCAGGCCGATTGCCAAACCGTATTTTATTCAAATTTCTCTCTAATTCACGAAAATTTTCAATTATAGATTTTACGATTTTTATTCAAGTCTTCACTACTTTTACTTCGCATAGTATTTTTTCGTCGCTAGTTTTGTTATCAATTATATTTATATAATATCATTGTTTAAATTTATTCTGCATTTTTTTGAATGAAAGATTGATGGAAGCTCACCTGAATAATTTTTGCTCGTTCTGCAGCCTCGTGGCCGCTTTATTTTTGGGCTTTTCCTCATTCAGGTCGAGTTCGACGATCGCCTGCGCGAGATGCAGATCCTCCACGTTCATTCTTATTGTATATTTATTGTCGAGCGGGTCGTTGACGAAAAACTGGCAAATTTTCGGTACTTCGGTACGCAGTCACATTTGTAAATATTCCAAATATTCGCTATGTCGGAACATCTCAATTTCGTCGTGACTTTCTCTTATAGAAATCTTTTTTCTTCTTTATTGCATTTTTGGTTAGGAATGCATTTATTTGTGACACCTTTCGAAGTGAACCGTTTGATTATGTTGCTTTTCGATGAACTTTATTTTTATTGCATTTTTGTCAAAGCTCTATTTTTCGTGCTACCTTTCGGAATTTTTAATTTTTTCGATTAAAAATTTGACGCAGCGCTGGATCGTTTCCCGAATTCAAGTTCAAGCCGGAACGGGGTCAAAACCTTGGCAGCAGGGTGACTCAGAAAAGCCTTTTTTTCATCGAGGAAACACAATCCCGACGTTTCCGTTCCTCTCGAGCATCGAGATGACGAAAAAAAAGCACACTTCACCGTTCAGAAAATCGTAAACACTCAAAAACATTGTCACTCGCGACACGAACGAAATGAAAACTTAATCTCCGTGACGTTTTTTTCGACTTTTCATACCAAAGCGTTTTTTTGACATTGAAGAAAAAAAAAAACTCACGAAACGAGCACACACCTAATACTGTGAATTTCAATGATTCAAAACACCGTCGGGATTACCAAATTTAGGAGAAAACAAAGGACGTAAGAAAAAAGCGTGAGGTCGCGACTTGAGAAGTTCAATGACAATAACAGAGTGCCTGGCGCCGTTACGACGTGTGTTATTTGTTTTCAGCGTCGAAAATTGGTGAATATCCTACGCACATTCGTGCACCGATTATTTATTTTTCTCTTTTGCTATCGGCTCGGAGCGTGCGTCGTGCGTGTCCGCGGACGATGCGAACCATCGTCAGCTGATTGGACAAATGCCGCCGAGCCATGCGTCATGACTAGCGGCGACTCTAGGAAACTGGGTCGGAAGTAGGGGAAGAATGGGCCAATGTTGTCAAGCTTCGTACTCTTATCCGAACACCTACGAAATTTACGAGTAAGCTCCCGCAACCTCAATTTCTCGCCGACTAGACCAACAGCCAAGAATTTCCAAACTGCGTCTATATGTCAAAAAATACGAAATATCTTGTTTCAACAGTCGTTCATCATTTTTAGTGTTTGCTCAGCCGCTCGGTGTCGTAAGAAGCTCAAATTTTATTCGTCGAGAGTTAGTAAAAACTTGCGTTAACCGAGAAATTCACTCGCGCTTTCATTTCGAGTCCGATGTAAACATCCGCGAATTCGCACTCGCTCGCGACCGCGCGCGTCGCGCTTATCGACGCGGTTGAAAAAAAAAAATTCGAAACGAGTTCGAGCCTCGTCCGCGAGACGGCAACACCTCGCGGTCGCGAGCTTGCGTTCGAGAACGGTTAAAAATACAAACGGGCTTCTCTCTCCTTTCTAATTTATCTTTATTCTTAGGAAGAAAATAAATTTCGAGTATACACACTAGACGACTTGCTGATAAATATACATTATGTACAGGCCTCTTTTTGTTTCGACGTTTCGGATAAACAGAAACGAAAAATAAAGAGGAGGACGCTTATGGGAGTGGAAATATATGGGGCCTCTGATTAAATTTCGATTTGATCTAACCTAACCGTGAGAGCATTACATCGACTTTGAAGAATCTTATTAATAATAATAATAATAATAATAATAATAATAATGATGATGATGATGATAATAATAATAATGTAGAAATGGAAAAGATACGAATTAACCAATTTTTGGTAATTTCAGTCATGAGCACCGATGGACGAAAAATTGATATTGAATATTAATATTAATAATAGAGAAGAATAAAAAAAAAGAATCTTAAAAAATAACTTAAATTGAAAGTAACTGAGTTTTCGTATGTACAATTATGGCTCGGGATGACAAAGTAGAATATGAACGATATATATCTCGTAAATCGAACAAATAGGAAGCGCTCGGTGATGAAGAGAAAATAAGGCACCGGTGTAGCGCTCGTGACTAAAATTCTAAGCTATTATAAATAAAAGTAATCCAGTTCGATTATTCTTAAATTGAAAGAACAGTCTGTGCTTTTTTTCGAAGAAAAAAAATAGAAAATGTTATCTTAAAAG
Organism: Cremastinae sp. A BG-2022a; assembly: GCA_030522545.1. Classification (NCBI taxonomy): domain Eukaryota; kingdom Metazoa; phylum Arthropoda; class Insecta; order Hymenoptera; family Ichneumonidae; species Cremastinae sp. A BG-2022a. Next base: position 21,620 of record JAPYYW010000359.1, on the reverse strand, counting down.
AATATGTTAATTGCGCGGAAGTATTTTTAGCCCTATTACTTTATTCGCGCGTTCTCGAGAATTCGAGACTATAATCTCGGCGCTTTATTCCCAATTGTTCGCGAATCCCTGAAAAATTCGTCAGTGCCTCCGCGAGGTCCTTCGGCAATTCACGTACGTGACCGGCTCCTCGTTCACGACACGAACGTAACGAGAACAGGCTTGAATGAAGAGTGCAGGGACTCGTTGATCTGCGGGAAAAAAAACAAAATTGATAAGGATACATTTAAATCGCTTTCGATTTAAATCGACATTGAACATTGAAAAAAATCATGCTTTCTTTTAAACATCGAGTCGAATAAAAAATTTCTTCTCTGTGACGTATAAATAAAATACTTGAATTTATGAAATGGAAAAAAAGAATAAATGTATGGAAACGCCGAAAAATATGATAAAATCGAAAAAGTAAAAATGTAAAAATTCTAATGAGAAATCAAGTATTTTTTTTGTGAAGAAGTGAAAAAGTTTTGCAAATTCAAAGCTGAAACGAAAATGTAAAAATAAGTTCTAAACTAAAAGCCAAATGTCTGAAAAACTCGAATGAAAAATTTAATCGAGAAAAAAAATTAATTGGTTACCGCACACAGTGTTAATTCGTGAAAAATTAATTTGTTTTTTTTTAAATTATCGGAGAATGTATAATGAGGGTCGAAAGGGGATAAAATGGCAAAGAAACGTGTAGACGAGTTAGTATTGTTAGATCACACACTCACATGCCTTCTCATCGTCGTCGAGGTCGCTGACGTGACACGAGTCCTGATGAATGTACTGGGAAGGCTTCAAGGACCTTCCGTCCTGATCCTCGACCTGGATAACCAGCCCGTGATTGTTGCTCAGACCGTGAGAATTTCTCGAGTTCTGTCGCCAGTAACGCAGCGCTTGCCTCACGTCCAGAGCCCAGTGGCTTCCCTGACTCTTTAATGGAATCACGATCGAGTCTGTCAGTCGCTTTTTAGCTGAAAAATATAACCACATTTTCAAAATAATTATCAAAAATGATATTTACGTACGTAATATCTATAGATTTGAATTTGATTTTTATCAATATTTTCATTAATTATCAAAGATTCTTATGGAATTTAAGAATAAATTCCATAAAAATACATTTTTTAAATAGAAATTGATTTATTCTATTCGTAAGAAAATTTGTTTAACGTGAGGTAAGAGAAAGGTTTGCTTCTTGAAATATTGAAATTGAGTTTAGATCAACATTTGAATTAATTATCGAAGATTCATGTAGAATTTAGGAATAAATTCAATAAAAGTACATTTTTTAAATAGAAATTGATTTATTTCATTCGTAAGAAAATTTGACTCGAGATAAGAGAAATGTTTGCTTTTTGAAATATATAGACAAGATTTTTCGATTCTTTAAAATCACAGTTATCTGATTTTTAACACTAAATTTTTAACACTAAATATCTGAATTTCTACGTGGTGAAACCCCTTAAAATTTGGTACGCATATGCGTAACATGTCAAAGAATGGCTGTACAAATTTTCAACAATTTCCTAAATAATCGATAATACTATAGAACTACCTTAAAATCACAAAAATAAACTAGTTATCACTTACATCGATGTTTCTTCAAGGATTTCGTGTAGAAATAAATCGATATCCTGATTTTCTTTTCTTCCTCCTCTTCCTCATCGTTGAGAGCGCTTCCGGTAGATACCGTGAGATTTTCTTGAGGTAGAGTATAGATCCTGACTTTGGCAGCGACTATATGGTCACCGGAAGTCAGGTTCAAGTGATAGTTCATATTCATCGAGAACGGATCGGTCCAGGCCTCGGAATCGGTATTTTTCGGTAGCTGGCCTGCAATTTGAAAATGCATTTTTTCAGTTTCATTTTATAGTTTCAGTAAAATCATTTCTTTGCGTATAGTACAGTCATACAGAAAAATTTCAATTATTTAGGTTATTATATTGTTATTATTCATAATAAGACATTTTTAATAATTATTTAAATAATAAAAATGATTGATAGCAAGAAACTCACAAATCGGTGGAAACATGGTCAATCGTTCTCGTTGAACTTGATTCCCGTTCGAACTGAGATTAAATCTTCCGGTCAATGCAAGGACCTTGAGCTTGATGTCCTCGATCGCCTTTTGTCCTTGGCTACGAATTAAAGAATAAATCGTGAATAAAGTAAGCGTTCAAAATGCATCGATAAAAAAAATCTCCAAAAAAGAGTCAAAAACACGGCGAAATAAAAGTATGAAGAAAAAAAAAACAGTACGATTGATCGTGCGATTAGTATTTTCCTGGATAAAGTCGAAATCAACGAACAAGAACCAAAAAGAAGCAACGAAGCAAACAAACTTTAGCGCACGGTTGTAAAAAGAATATAAGAAAAGAAAAATCAAAACAAGTCGTGAACAAAAGAAACCAATTTTCTCGCGCCACGCGCGATTTTTCGTACGATCGGTGTTCTCCAAAATGGCGTCCGATGCTGCGAGAAGCAGAAATGCATAAAATAACTATAACGAAAGCACGAAAATAATAAGAAAACGAGGGAAGGGATGATGGTGGAAAAAAATTTAATCCCGATGGAGCTTCGATGTCGGTAGATAAATTCGAAAATTGAAATTTTATTCGGTAGAAATATATCTTTTTACTCGTTTCAACGTCATCGATACGCGAGAGCAAGGGAGAGGGACTCGAGAGTGAGGCGGGGGGGCGGAATGAGGGAGAGGAAGAAAGCGCTAGGGAAAGAGATAAAGTGTGAGAGAGAGGGAAAATGAGAGAAGAGAGAGAGAAAGAGAGAGTGAGAGAACGACGGGGAGAGCGGAGATGATGGTATATTATGGTCAGTGACCCAGAGTGGGCACACATGTGATGTCGGTGGCTGGCTGCTGGCAAGCCTGGCACGTCTTTGTGTCTGCTGGCCGTCTGTGTCTTACCAGCCATCAGCATTCGTTTATTATGACGATCTAGACGTCGGCCAGACACGGGGGATAAACGTCAGCAGGCAAACACCAGCGAGACTCTGTTGCACGTCTTTTTATACGTGTCTGTATGTCCGTCTGTCTGGGACTTGAGTCCTCGCGCGTCTCGAATCCTCAATTCTTGTATAACTCCCTTCTCCGCCTCTCTCTCTCTTTCTTTTTTACTCTCTCCCTCTCTCGTTTTCTTTTCTCGGCGCTCCATCATCCCCCCTCGCCCCCTGGAGCCGGCTCATTTGCAAGACTTGTAAAAATCGATAAATCTTCCTTTTTTCTTCCCTTTTGAGACAGTTCGATGGCAAAAATCGTTTTCTCAAGAAAATCTTTCAAAAATTATTTATATCTTTTCCTGATAAATTTATCAAAATGATTTTTAAAACAGAGTCGACTCTATACCGATTCGGTTTTTGAGGTATTTAAAACTTATATAAATTTATTTTTATTCGAAAATCAGGTGTTAATCATTACGAAAAAATGTAACTTGAAAATGACTTTTAGAAAAAAATATTTAAAAAGAAAAATATTGCTGGAGCACCTTTCTGGAGAAAATTTGAATAAAGGATTTTATCTGATGTCCACTTTTGGAGAAAAATATCTAATGGCAGAACATTTTCATTAAAGATTTATTTTTGTGTAAAGTAAAAGTATAACGAGAATGAGAGAATGAAAAATAGTGCAGTTTCAGAATGTGCGATTTTATTTTAAACACAAAAGATTATTCGATGATTGAAAATTTGAAAAATTCCTTTGGAATTCGGGATGGGGGATCGATGAAGCGCGGTGCACGTTCTCGGTGACGTCTCGAGTAGGAAGGATGAACGAGCGGGAGGGAAAAAGGTCTCGTACGTGCGCGTACACAAGGTCAGGACGATAAATTGAAGCGCATTGCATAACGCGCCAAGTGACGAAGCGGAGAAACGATCCTAGAAGACACCCGACGATTGCGGGGATGCTTAACCCCCGCGCGCGCTTTATCTCGTCGTCGCGCGGAGAAAAAAAAAAGAAACAACGAAAGAAACAAAAAAAAAACAACAAAGAATGATCGAAAAACAAGACGACACGAGTCTCCGTCGATCTCCGAACCTGTTTTTTTTCCCTTCCACTCCTCGTTCTCTCATCCCCTCATCTTTGTCACGCCAGCGATTTATGTAAGGAACTCTCTCGCGTCTCCGCGTGCCTTCCTCTCCGCGCTCTCGTCCCGTCTCGTTTACTTTCTTTCGAATTTATTATGTAAGTTAGAACGAATTCAGTCGTGAGCCACTTTGCGAGCATAGTCGTGGACATTTTCCGAAAATAAAGAAAAAAAACAACAACAATAACAATAATGAGCAAAGAAAAGCAGCGTGGTGATAAATTAAACAGAGATATATTTAAATATCGTTTTTTTATTGTACTTATTATATTTATTTATGCATTTATTTATTACTTATTTATTTGTTTATTATTATAACATTCGAAGAAACTGATAAGAACAGTATGGAGAGTAAAGGGTGCTATTAAGGTTATAGTGAACACACTGGGAGAATATTTCCGAATGAAATATATATTTTTTCTAGCAAAGCAAAATATATATTTAGAGCAAGATTTAATTAAAATAATGATTCTTTCGGTAATAATCACTACAGTTTTCGTTTTTATACACAGGGAGATAATTTAATACAAAATACTACTATGCTCTCTCGTACTGTGTTAACAGTTAGGAAAAATTTTAAAATATTGCTCGTATAAAAAATACTCTAATTTTAATTATAAAATTATATAATAATACATACATATACGAAAAAAACTTGAGTTTTTTTTTCAAATTGTTACCACAGTACGAAAAAACGTAGTAATTTTTCGCGAAAAATTATCTTCGTGCAATAAAATAAAAGATGTACCATAATTTTCTCTCGGTGCAAGAAAAGTACGAAAAAGAGTAATTGCGTAATGAAGGCAGAGGCAGATAGGAATGAGAAAAGCAGCAAGACGAATTAAGAGAAAAAGGGCGAGAGCGCGATGCGAGGGGAAAAATATTTGATTTTTTGGCTGGCAGCGACCGGGGGGAGGGGGAGGGGGGGAGGGGATCAACGTTTCGGGGAAGGTGGAATTAAAGTTTTGAAGATATTTGACGGGAGTCGCGGTATAACCGGTATTATGGGGAGACGAGAGAAGAGAGCGCGAGGCACGTGCGTCGAGCTGAAGACCAACTACGCCAATGCCACGAAGCGCACGAATGCATTTACGCGTCTAGACTTAATAAAATAAAAGAAATGCCAACGGGTGCCCCCTACCCATTCCCCTCGCTCCACTCTCGGGGAGGGGGGGTTGCTGTTCTTTCTCCTTTCTTTTTCTTTCTCTCTCTCTCTCTCTCTCTCTCTCTCTCTCTCTCTCTCTCTCCCTCTCTCTCTCTCACTCTCTCGCAGCTTGTAATCTTATGGACGTTTCGCTGATGCTGAGACAAGCCAGAATGACGAAACAGGAGGGGGTTGACGGCAAATAAAACGTACGGGAGGGAGAGAGCAGCATCCTCGTGAAAGACGAAAAATTGGTACGATTCCATTGATTTTCAACAAATTATTCATTCATCGCTTATTTATTAAATTCAAAATTCCCAACTCTCTGCTCATGTCCAGGAGCTTCATAGATTTTTTCCAGGCTCTGATTTTTTTTCATTTTTTCAAATGACAAATTATAATCATTCATTACTGCTAACCCAGGTGTGCAGATTTTACATACTCACATGTGTATTATTTTCTTGCGAGTGTTCAAAGGTTGAAAAAGCTAAAAAACTTATGTTCAGATCGATTTTTTAAATTTTTCATCGATAACTTTTGGTTTTCTCCGAAAGTAATTAGCATATTCGTTATCTATAGCGAATTTCTGATTTTACAAGCACCGCAAATAAAAAAAAATATATTTTAAAAAATTTCACGAATTTTTTTTTTAAATAAAATACATCCTCTGGATTTTTTTAAAAATCTTCAAAGGGGTGTAATTTTGAAATAATTGATATATCAACTTGATTCTTGCACCTTTTACTTTATCTCGTAAACGTATTTGAATCAACTATGTAGTGTAATTGTCAAACTTAATAATATTGTAACAATTTTTATATTTTAAAAGTTTATCCTAATACCACGAAGATTCAGACACTTTGTCAATATTTGAAAACTTTTCAATGAAAAGAATTAAAAGTTGATAAATATATCGATTGAAATAAAACAAAATTTATATGAACTTTGCGCAGAATGGTTCGTGCTTTGTTCCCTTTTTCTAAATGCATTTGAAAAGTATGTCACAATAAGAGACGATTAAATCAATTTTTCCAAATCTTGGCTGTTAGGAATTTGGAGGATCAACTTTTTTCGAAGCATCGCGAACGAGAAGGGGACGAGAGTGGAAGATTTTCGAGAGATCTCGGCGAGCGGGAGATTCTTTCGTGGAGTTTATTAATTTTCTTTTCGCCCACCGTCTCGATTTTCGTCGAATTTGGAAAGGAGGAAGGAAGGGATGCGAGAGAGGAAAGAATATTGCAGCCACGCGATCGCGTATATCCACATTGCCCCCGGGATATTTTTATAAGACGAGGGCAACGTTTCTCCGAGAACGCGCCTCGTCACGTCGAAGATGAGTCCTAGAGACGAGATCTCTTTCTCCCTCGCTCCTCTCCTTTTCCTATCCCCTTTGACAAATTTTCGAATCGTTTGAATAACAAATCACATAGAAAAACATTTCAACGTTGCTGAATTTTTAAGTAAAAAAAACAATTAAGTATAAAAATTTAAAAACATATTTTTCAACATTCTGTTTAATTTATTAATATATGTATCTGTCAAAAATTTCAATAAAAAATGCAATTATTTGTACAATTATTTTTTATTAAATTTTGTATTACTTTGTATTAAATTTATTATATCAATTAATTGCTTGAATAAAACCAATAGAAATTGAATCAAAAGTTTTTCCTAACTTTAACAGTAAACAAAATTTTAACAAAGTTTAAATTCTAGTAAACAATTCTCTAGTCACAGTTAATAATACGCTTAAGAAAAAAATTTTTTAAAGAAGTGATTGAACTGTACTCGAAAGACACATTCTCAATTAAATTTCGTTCTCTCGAACGACTATTTTCAGATTTCCCAAGAATTTTCTTCGAGCTCTCGAGAGTGGCGTCAAGTAGGTAGAGAAATCCTTGAAACGACGATAAAAATTTAATTCGGGACCGTACTAATGGGAATATGAAAATTTCGAAAAACACATTATTTACGAAGAGAGGCGATCGAGGGAGAATCGGGGAGTCGGCTTCTTGGCAAGCGGGACCAGAGTTGAAAGATGCGAGAATACGCATTTGGCATCGACCAAGAATATTATTATATGTATCGCGTCACGTATACGAATTTGGAGTGCTAGCGATTAACGACGTTTATCATACTTTTCTCGATGATTTTCAGCGCTATATACATATACATATTCGTCGGTAGCGACGAATTCTCGGTATGTATAAAGAACGCAGGTTGTGTGCTTGGTCGAGTAAACTATGAATAAGCGAAATGAAGAAAAAATGAGCCAAAAACATAAACAAATAAAAAAAAATACAAATGTCCACTCGAAAACCTCGCCAGGGCTTACCTGTCGAAAGGCGAGGTAATGTTACCACTGGAAAATCTATATAGAAACGAAAATAATGTACTTTTCCCTCAATATATATCGCGAATCAGTGTACAAAAATGATAAAAATGCAATAAAAATAGTTTAAATTTAACGAATTAAATGAATTAAATGAAGAATAGAGAGAATCGGACTCACTCTCTGCGATGGGCGATCGCGAACTGCTGGTAAGTCGAGAGATTGACGTTTGGTGAGTTTCTGATCGATGAAAAATCGTCCTGCGTCTGATTGGCGGTTTCCTCCTGTGGATTCTCGTTCTGATAGCCGATCGTGTCGTTGTTTACGTTCTCGTCCTCGTTGTTGCTCTCGAGGGGGCGAGTCTCGTTGTTTCTCGAATCTCCGATCGTCTCGTTCTCCGTTTCCTCGACGCTCGCGTCGTAATAGTTGAGAAAATCGATCGCTTCCGGTATAACTCTGTAAACGTCGTCCTCGACCCATTCGAGGCCTTCGTAGAGGCTCTTCCTCCTCGGCTGTTCCGAGCTGGTCGTTTTTTCCTCCCGGAGCTCGTTCTCTTCCGCGATTTCCGGCTTCTGGCTCAAAATGCCGGCGGCGGAAGTAACGAGCGTCGAAGTCTCGACTTTCGAATAATCCGTCACCGAGGAATCGGATTTGGAGGCTTCGGTGGAACTCGACGAATGATTATCGCTCGTTACCTCAGTATCGTTCGCTCTCCGTTTATCATCAATCTCGAGGCTTGCACTCGAATTCTCGCCGATTCTACGCGCGACCGGAAGCGTCGGAATCCCGTCGAAGATCGCGGTCGTCGCGGGCGCGTTTTCGCTCGTCGTCGAATATTCGCTCGGTGCGATCGGCGTTTCGGAGGTCGATTCCGCCGATTTCACCGCTGATGTTTCCTCGCTCGCCGATTCGAACGCCCGTAGGATCTTGTCGCTCGTGCTCGAATCGAATTCGGAATCGTCGTAGCGAATTTTGAAAACGACGTGGGATTCTTGCACGGGATTGAAACTCGCGGTGACGATCTCGCCCGGTTCGCGATTATCGCCGCCGCCGCCGCCGAGATTCTCGTAGTCGAGGCTGAGCTCGAGCGGCTCGAGTTCGGACTGCCTCGTCGTAACTCTGTTCGCCGCGTTCTCGTAATCATACACGGCCTGTCGATTGTAAGCCTCGAAATCAAAGTCGGGATCGGGACTCGTTTTCCTGCCTTTCCCCGCCGTCTTGGCGGACCTCGTCGACGAACTTTTGCCGGTGTTGGCTCGCTTCCCGGTCGTTCTCTCATAATCCTCGAGGCGATTCGCGAGCGAATCCTCGCCATCGTAGCTCGGCTCCTCGCCGATCTTCTTCTCGGCGTCGACGCGCATATTCTTGCTCAACTCTCGCTCCCTTATCGCCAAAACCTCCTCCAGACTGTAATTCAAGCTCTTCAGCAGCAACATGTCCGCCGTGCTCAGGTCCCCCGTGATTATCTTGAGGATCGCCTTTTCCAGCATCTCGTCGAGCCTTCTCTCGCTCAGCACCGGCTTTTCCTCGACCCGGAGGTTCCTTATATTTCGTCTCTTATTTATACCGATTCCCGGACTCCTTCGGAGCATTCTTTCGAAGCCCCTGGCATCCATATTTCTTTCAATCGCGATGGTCAACCCGGCGCGTATCTTACGAGGCGGAATTTCGGTCGACGGTGCTGGTGCTACGGCCGGTTCTGCGTCTCTCGCGTTCTCGTCCCGGCGGAGCGATGAGGGTTCGGACTTCTCGATCGCCTGATCGACGAAACGGGCCCACGTGCTCGTCACCGTTCCAATAATCAGCAGCATGCTCACCAAAAGCCTCGTTAATTCCATCTTATTCTCGTCTCGCCTCGGGTCTCGCTCCTCAGCCTCACGCTTTTTATTTCCCTCTCGCGGAGGAATGAAAATTCTCTCGAACTCGCTCTTGGAACGATAACTCTCCGTCCGTGCCGGATCGATTACCGATTCATCCTATATTATACACGTCGCGCAGTTATCCGGACAAAATCGCGATCGGGCACTCCATGAATTTGATCTCCAATGCGAGAATTCGTCGTGACATTCGTGGAAAATCGCTCCGAGATTCGGCGATACGGTCGGGGAAAAAGAAGAAAAAACGAAATAAAGAAAAGAAAAAAATGCGAAAAAAAGGTCAATCCGCGGTTTCGTCGCGCCGATCTTTCCCCGGACGATGGTGCATATGGAGCGATGAGCCGCCGGTGAGAAAAAAACGAACGGAAGATCGATAACGAAGAAGCGAGATTTTCTCGTGGCTCGTCAGGTGCGATTTTCTCTTTATAAAACGCCGTGCTCACGTCCCGAGTCGTACGTCTCAACTGAGTCGAGCGTTGCCGCTCGGGAGCATAATTCTGTCTACTCGGTGAATCCGAGACAGAATGCGCGCCGGTAGAACGCTACACTATACGCGTGTGATGCTGATGTTAGTGTCGTTTCTCACAACGTGTGGACGTCGACGACCAAGATAACGAGAGCCCGGAGACCCCGCGGCTGAGAGAGAAAGCGAAAAAGCTAGCTTTCCTCCCTTTCCAATTTTTTCTCTCTCTTTCTCTCTCTCTCTCTTTCTCTCTCTTTTTCTCCCTCTCTTTACGAATTGCGCGCTCAAAATTTGCTCCTTTGATATTTTCGCTGCCTCTCTCTCTCTCTCTCTCTCTAAGCTTTATTTTCAAATCGATTCTTCTCTTTTCTCTCCCGAGACTGATTTCCGAGAGATTTTTGATGCGGTTTGCTTAGTTGAAAATTCGAAGAATAAAGGTCGAGGAATATTATCGCGATTATAGGAGTTTATCGCGTGAATACTTTTTTCTCCCAGCTTATTTCCAAATATCAATTTTTCTCTTCTTTTTCCTTTCGAGAGGCGAGAGAAATTTGCTAATTACTGTATACTAATAAATTTGATCTCGATATTTTTCTCTCAGCTTGTATCCAAATATCGATTTTTCTCTTTTTTTTTCTCCGATTTGCGAGAGAAATTTTATGATTTTTACAGCGAGAAAATTGATGAAAAAAAGTGAAAGAATGATTTTTATTCTCGCTTTCCAAATATTAATTTTTTTTTCTCGAGACTCCGACTTGCGGCAGGAATTCAATGATTTCGCGTGTTAACAAATGAAGAAATAAAGAAAAGTGAAATAATGAAGTTGTCACTCGCGACGAGAAGTATCCTGCGCGAATAATATTCCCGTCGCTCGATATTTTCCTCTCAGCTTATTTCCGAATATCAATATTTTTATTTCCGCGATCCGATTCGCCGTGGAAATAAGATGATTCGTGCGACAACGAATTTGAAGAAAAGAAAAAAAGTGAGAGAATGAAGTTGACACTCGCGGCGAGGAGTTTCGTGCGCGAATATTTCCGTATCGGAGTAATCGTCCCGCTTTATAGGGTTCATCCCTTCCTCGATGTCTAGACGAATCGAAAGATTGCGATCTATGAATCATAATGTATCGCGCTCAATAAAACGCGAAGAGGACTGCGTCCGAATCTCTCCTTTCCGTGACTCGTACGAGAGTAAAACGAGGCCCCGTGCTGACCCCCTTCTTTTTTCCTTGCCAACGCAAACATGCGCCCGGATTTATATACAATATTAGCATGCCCGTATTTATTTCATATATACATCGGAATTTTTTTCATCTCTTGACCGAGAAATCTCGAGAGCGAGAAGAAAAATAACTCGCCGCGTCGTCCGCGCACTCGAGGATCATCATGTAAAAAGAAAACAAAAATAAAAAAGAACAAAATCCTCGCAGGATATATCGCGATTCGCGTAGATCGAAAAGAAAAGTGATTTCGCGAGAGAGCGGGCACTGATTCGCAAGCCGCAGTCTTCTGAAAATCATAGGGGAACGAAGCGAGAAAAGGAATAGGCGAGAGTTCCGGATCAAAGATCGAGGGAGGAAAAGATCGTGGGAAAAAACGAGGGAATTTCTTCGAAGAGGTTGAAAAAGAGACAAAAAAAAGGACGAAGAAATGGATGAGGAATCTCGAGATGCATCTTGGAAATGCAGTACGTGACGTCTCGGCACAGTTCGGTGCAACGTTGCTGACGTCATGTCTCTGAATTCGCGATAGGACTCGAGGAAGGACGGAGGGAACGCGCGAAACGGGGATTACGAGAGAGAGAGAGATAGAAGAAGCAGAAAAGGAGAAAGATGACAGGAGAGGAAAGTCGGACAGACAATCTGGCGTCTAGACGTACCCAAAATAATGACTCAGCTTATTTAGCTTTGCGAGATTGTTGAGCGCGTCTTGAAAAGCACAACAACGATCAGCGTCTATTAGACGGATCAAACGGGCGTAACTTATCGCTCCCGATCCTCCAACTTTCTTTATTTTTCATCAGACACGCTCGTTACCCGCTTTTTTAACCTTCGCTTCTCGTTCCTTCAAATCAAAAATATTTTCAACGCTCGTACACACGCGTCGGCGCCCTTTTATTTCTCCTTTTCCATACTCTCGCTAGGTTATATTATATTCTCCACATTTTTAACATTTCTACAATTTTTTCTATTTTACCTCCTTTTATAATTTTTCTCTACTCTCACTCCATCTCCCTTCCAACCCATCAGAATGAATCTTTCGTATAAATTTTTACATCCCTTATTCTTGTTCACTTTTAATTCATACTTTTGATACACCTTTCGCACCTCATCTTTTTCTCATTTTCCACCCCCGCTTTCTCTTCCTTATTTCTTAATTTTTTACTCTCTGTCGTCATCAAATTAAAAACATTCTGAATATATTGAAATCCTCTCTTTCTCATGTATATCCTTTTCTGGTATTCTTTCTTATAATTGTAGTATATTTTATTCCTTAAATCGAGAATATTCATATATATAATAAACTAGTCACGTTGCCTCGGTCGTTCCTCATTTTTCTTCCTTCGACAAATCTTGCACTCTATTTCTCTTTAATAAATAATTCGTCAATGACATATTATATCCTTTCAACGAGCAGAGTCCAAGCGCCTCGGCGATACTTTCTTTCCGGGTGTCCGTGACTTCGTATCGAAGTTCGTTTCGGAGTCGCAACGGGGTACACGCACGTGGAAGGAGAAATAAAGAGCGAGGGAAATAATGGAATATGTGCGATATATATAGTTCGGAGACACGTGTCGATTCGGTAAAGATCAAGGATCATTCTCTCGCGTCTCCGTTTACCAACGAGATTAAGCCCGACTGTGGTAACGATCCTTGCGCCAGACGTCAAAGAATTTATTCCGAGTCATCGGGATATCGCGAAGCGCAGTTCCGATCCTTCCAGAAAGAACCGATATATTCGGTTGTCACATAAATTTTATTTTACTTTATTTTTTTTTCATTACACATCAAAGGAATTTTATATGAAAAATTAATACAATTATTTATTTTTATTTATTGGATAATTATACTAATGTCATTGAATAACAAATAATAATACTTTCGTTGTGTTAATGAAATGAAATAAATAAAATATTTAATAGTAATGAAAATTTTGAAGAAATTAGAAGGTTGTTGACCTATAGCTGACAAAAAATTGAGGAAATAAGACTGTACGATAATTATTTCTTAAATTAATCGTATATAAGTATATTTTAAAATAAAAATATAAAAAATAAGCTTTAGAGCAGCAAAATATACTGTGATCGATGACTCGTATATTATCACAGTATACTTTCCTTTTGAAACCCATAAATACAATTGAATTCAAATAATGTAAATTGTACCGATAATAAATTATATATAGTCTACTTTTATTCCACATAAGTTATTTTTAAGTCGAATATTTTTCTTGAACTACATATATTATAATACATAACATTTTTTTTTTCATTTTTAACTCTCATTAAAAGTATTTCGTGAATGGGGAAAATTTTATATATATAGAGAAAAATTAACAGAGTCTTCAATGAATTCTCTACGTGTATTTAATTTTTCTCGATATTTCCATAAAGTACTAATTAATTTAGATCTAAACATATAAATTGTAAATAAAATATATTTAGTTTCATACATTATAATCAGTCTGGTTGTCATTTTTACCTATATATACAATAGCAAAATATCTACCATGATTCTCTCTCGGCGTACTATTTAAAAAAAAATCTATAGATACAGGTAAGCGCAATAATAAGTGATTTCGAAAGGAAAAAAGAGAATCGTGGTGCTCGCGATTATTCACGCCCGTTTGGAATTGTAAAACGAGAGTCCGCCGACGCGCGATCTGTCTAGGAGAAAAAAAAACAAGTAGGAGATGTCGCGGGAAAAATAAGGCGAGATGTGACTGGCGAGGGAGGAAAGAATAAATAGGCAGAAGTCGATGAATTTCTGGAGACGCGTAGACAATGGAGATCGTCGGAGCGTGCATAAAATTTCGTGGTGGAGGCGGACATCGAATCGAGATAAGAGAAATCTCGCCTTATCGGGCCCGAGTATCGAAAGTCGCGTTATCTTCGTCGTGGAAAAAAAAATCAGTGAAAGATCGAATTTCGGGGTCGCGGAGAAGAAAATGGCGCAACGACGCGGCCATTCCGCGTCACGGGAAAGAATTTCGGAGCGCGTACAGATTGTTTGTGTGCGCGTGTGTTTCTCATTAATGACACGCTTTACGAATCTTCCGAAGAAAAAAGCGACGGAATGCTTCCGAGTTCAACCACGAGTCTCGGAAAAAAAGGTAGAAAAAAATCCACGGAGTCACGTACGAGAAAAATTTGAATTTCGAATGGTTTTTTTTTACCCTGATGCCTTATTTTCTTGTTTCTTCTTTCCTCGACGCTCTCAGACATTCTCGTTGCGCAATACGAATTATTCGAAAAGTCAAAAAACCACCCACACCGACTGCAGTCGCCGAGAGTCTCGCTTCTTTTTTTTCTCTCTCCTTTTTTTTCGTCTCCTACCGCGAGTCGAGGGAGAAGACGTCGCACTCGCCTCGGCCATGGCCCGACGGCGGATCGAGCCTCGATCCGAAAAATATTGTCGATCTTCCGGATTCCGGCAACTATTTTGTTCCTCGTTCTTCGAACTCGCCAAGGAATTTCCTGATGATAATTTTCCCAATTATTGAATAATAATCCATGAAATAATCGTTTTTCGAAAAATGCATTCTTGTGTCAAAGATATAATTTTCATTTGCATGACGCGTGTACGAAGGTTTTTTTTTATTTTTCTTCTCCATTTCCTTTATCGTTATCTTTGCATGACAATTTTTGCACGACAATTTCCACACTTCAATTATATTTCTGTGTCGAAGGTTTCAAAAATTCTTCCCAGGCGGGAAAAGAAAAACAAGGGAGCGAAACGAGAGTATATATAGAAGATGTTTAAGATCCAGAGTCGAGGAAAGGGAGAAAAAGGTTGGCTGGACAGAGAGATTGCGATCGAATGATACACGGAGCTCGCGACACCGCTACGTTCCCGGAAGGACGTCTCGGGTTATCACCGCATCGTACTAGTTAAATCAGCTCTTTATTTGCAATCCCGTCTACTATACTTAATCGCGCATACGGTGATGAGACATCACGTTTTCTTAATTGCCTCTGTTGAATAACAAAATAGAATATATGTTCATTCCACTTAGAAGGGTTCACTGTCTAAATGGTCTTTTCAATTCTGCCGAAAAATTTCAAAAACGAGCAAATGCGATAGAAGAGAGACGAAAACATTTTTTACTCCGATTTAAAAATACGATGAAACATTTTAGAAATTCTGGAAACTCAGTTAATTTTTTTAATCTTTCTTTTTCCTTAAGGTGGTTCGGCAGAAACAGAACCAGAAAAATTGAGTTACGTGCAACCTCCCTATTTTTTTTGAGCAACAGGCAGTACGCTATTTAATACGTTTAATTGAAAAAGAACATGTTATTTGAACGTGTCATTTACGAGATATAAGAGACGAGATATTAATTTCTTAAATATAATTTAAGAAATTCTTAAATAAATTTAAAGAAATTTCTTAAATATAATTTAAGAAATTCACCGGAAGTAATGAGTTTACGCAAAATTTAGTCGTTTGACCGTACAATTAAAAATTCTTATTCAGAGCTTCGTCAAATGCAGAATACAGTTGCAAAAGATGAAAGAATTTTACCGTACAGTTTTTTTGCAATAACGAATGAAATATTGCTTTTTGGCATCTATCTCTTTCATCGTTAAAAAAAAAATTTCTTACAATTTCTTGATGGTTGAATAAATTATTACATTAACTATCCACTAGAAAATACGTATAAAACTACTATAAGTTATAAAAAATATGAAACTACTATAAACTATAAAATATAAAACTTCTTTAAACAATGAGACTATACTGTAACATGGTCTGCTCGATATATAAATACAAAATAAAAATTACACAAAGTTATTCATAAAATAAAATTTGTAATAACTGATGCGGAAAACAAAATAGGATTTCCGGCCCGTTTTATCAGGGTCTTTCTTTTTCCACGACGACCAGAGACTTGAATTACGTCTAGTGACGTTCTTAACTCTGGAAGAAGAACTTGGGTATCAGCGGAATTTCTAGATCGTGTGACTGACACCGTGTCCGCAGCTGTGTTTCGCGAAGCTCATCAGCTTCGTTGTCAAGATGAGGCAGAGGAAATATGCCATAGGATTGAATGAAAGTGAGGAATCGGAGTAAAATCTAGAATATCCAGATTCCGATAACAGCCATGGCCTAACTTAAAAATGTGAATTCCCGTAAGTGGTCGAGTACGAGCAAGAATCGTATTTCGTTCGAACAAAATATGTATATAGGAATCATATTTTCCCCTTCTGTCATTTCTTCACCTTTCGGTCTCAGTTTTCCTACCTATGACGTCAATCGTAATGAAAAACAAAGAAATGCAGAATTCCACGATTGCATACTTTATTCCTTGTTTCATTCTCAGTTTTCTCACCTCTGACGATTATTACCAATGAATACAGAAAAATAAACTGAAAATATAATAGCAAGTTTTTTAAAATTAAATATCTTAATAATTCAATTGAAAAGAATTTATTTAAATCTGGAACATTAATTATTTTCATGATAAATTTATTTGATTGGTAAGAGTCGAAATGAAATTGAGAGGTCGGAAACATGATCTACGACATTGACAATAAATTTATCCAAGGTGTCACAATTTCCTGTGTTATTCGAATAACTGATAATGATGATGGAGGTAAAGATATTGCGGCGTCGACAGCAGTTCATCTCTCCTGTTATCGTCGGTATAATTTGTAAGGAAAAATGTGTCAATCGAATGATATCTTGTCAGAGCTCGCCTATATACACCACTTAAACAATAACAATTTTTCAATTATCGATTTTTCAATAACCGAGCATCAGAAAAAAATCGTAAAATTGAAATCACGAAAAATATTTCAAATTAAATAGCTCTTGAAAAAATATTATCTTTTGGGCTACTTTTGTAAAATTATGCACGCACGTGAGATAAGAGAATCGTAATTTCAATGTCAGAAAGCACACCTGCTCAATTTTTTTTTCTTATTACGCGATTTAAAGAAAAAATCCACTGGAAGAGTGCGATACAAATATAATGAGGAATATATTTGTAAAAATAAAAAATGAAACAATCATAATACGTTGGATTAAAATTGGAATAAAATTATATTGCCGCAATAAGAATGATAGTATTTGATACGAAATTACTCGTGCGAGCGATAATCATCGGTGTTATCTTCGGCTGTGTACGAGGCTACCAAATGATGAGGCTTTTCTGGCAAGAAATGCTAAGTTTCCTTTCATCGGATCGGGAGACGACAGTTCGACACCTCGAGTGAAATAAAATTCAACGTCAGAGTATCAGTAAAATGTCGTAGTCGAATCGTGCGAGCTTGTAAAATAATTGTGAATGATTCATACTAGAATAATTCATCAAAATAATCATAAATAATTAATAACCAAAATTAGACAATTTATTTAACAATCAATTTTTATAACCTTCTATAAATAAAAATATTGTGTCTCTACCTTGATTTTTATTTTTGAAGAGTGGAGTAAAATTTTAAAATAAAAAGTAAAAAAAGCTGTGAATTCCAAAAACTACCGATATAAAATATCTTTATTGGAAATCAGTGAGTATACCAAAAGTACGTTTTCAAAAATTATACAATTTGTTGATAACGAACATTTTGTTTTTACGAATAACGCGTGTCTATTATTTTTTTTGTAATTTAACACACTGTTTCATTTCGACAATTTACATACATAGTTAATAATTCATTTTAAAAAATTGTACAATTTATATCACTGACGAAACTCGAGCTAATAAAATAGGCTTTTCGCTCGATAAACACTGAATTCCTTTGGCTGCTATAGTGCTTGATAATTTAGTAGATAATCTTGATTAAATACACACAAATCTTTAATTTATCTGGACGTTTTACTGTCACACCTCCAATAGCAGCTAATTGTGAAACAATGTAGTATCTCTGAAATAAAAAGCCGAAGTTACGGTGACGGAAGCCTCATTTTTCTGTATCACAGGTGCACAGAGATAAAAGAAGATCGAGGAAAAACAATCGTCGTTCGAGAGTACGTATCAATTTAGAAAATTCACGCGTATGTACCAATACAAATTTCATCGAGTTTGAAGCCACGTACTCGGTTGTGGAAAAAGTGCCAAAATAAGCTTAATAAATTTTGCAAAATAAAAAAGCGCGATGTCAGCTGTCAACGTTCCTACTTTTAACGAGGTAAACTATAATAAACATTTTTTTTTATTTTTTCGATGTGAAAATATAATTATTCGTACTTTTGTTTTTTTCTGAAAAGGTGGAACGAAAAATTAGTGAGAATAATTTGAGGATTTCTCTGAATCTTGCACAGGTAAATGAAAACGATGGAAAGTACTTTTTTAGTGAAAAAAACAGTATTAAATATTAGATGAATAATATTTGGTTCACGATTTATATCTATAATTTATTATAATTTCTGAAGGAACATGAATTAGATGATCTGAGAACAGGAGACTCGAAACGTCGCGATTTTCTCAAGAACGAGGTGAGCAAACTTTTTTCCCGAGAATTAAATATTTGATGAGTATGTTTTTTTCGTTTTCAGTATTAATTTCAGTAGTCATTGTTTTTTTTCCAAGAATAATTAGCACCTGCTACTTAATTTTAATTTTTTTTACTAGAACAATAATTGATTAATGTTGAATTGAATTTTGCAGAAAAACGATGGGGAGAAGTCCAATTGTTTCGTTTCCAACCGATTGGCAATTGATCGATTTTTCGCCAGGAACGAAAGACTTTTCAAGAAAATTCGTATATTAATACTCAACGTACTGGTACTCGTTTATTTGGTGTTCGCGAGCATGTACTGGTCGAACAACGGTGCGTTATATTCTTTTACTTTCTTCGTTTCGGATTGAAAATTTTCAAAATCATATATGATTGATTATCTTTTTTTTTTCATTTTTTTGTAATTATTTTTATAATTTTTTAAAATTTTAAGCGAAAAACTGCGAATACGAGTGGTGCGATGGTTACGGAATGCTTCTCATTGTTCTGAGCATCGTTTACTTCTGTTTGCTTTATTACTGCGTCATCAAAAAGTATTTTGGAAGCAGCGTGAGTCGAGGGTTGAAGTCGGTGTTCTCGTGTTTCGACAGCATTCGAGACTGCAAGTGAGTTTAACCGGTAAAGACGCCTCAACATTTTTCTCGATATTACGAAAACAATTCTGACGTTAAATTTTATATTTTTTTAATGAATAGATTTTTTTTTTCGAAGGTACGGTCCATGTCTCGTCAGAGGCACTTTTTACGCCTTAGTCGCTCTCGCGATCGTCGTCTTCCTTATCTTCGATACCGCGGGCTCGCGAGAACGATTGATTAGCTTTATCGGCGTCATTGTACTTTTGCTTTTCGGATGGGTTTTTTCGAAAAATTCTGCCAAGGTTCGTACTTTGGATGGCCATTTTTTAATCTTCCTTTGCCGATTTTACTCTTTTTTTAAAACTTTTTCGACCAGATAAATTGGAGACCAGTTTTTTCGGGGCTTCTTCTGCAATTCACCTTCGGTCTCATTACAATCAGATGGAGCGTGGGTAGAGCGATATTTCAATGTATCGCGAACAAAGTTGCTATGTTCTTGAATTACGCGAAGGATGGTGCAGCTTTTGTCTTCTCGGAGCAAATCGTGGATAACGGCGTTTTCGCGTTTTCCGTAATTAAGAAATAATCCACTGTTTTCCTCATCATACATTACATTTTTCGTTGCGTTATAATTTCGATTTTTTCCCCCTTTTTGTCCAAATTTTAATCACATTGTTATACATTTTTCCTTGTCCCTCTCACGTTTTTTTAAAATTTTTAATCGTTTGATTTTAGAAAAAAGTATTTATCTTTTAATTGCAATTTTGACTGACATACTTTTCTTATAAAAAAAAAAATTTCAAATCATCAACTTGTATCTCTTGGGAAAAATTATTACAATTTTTTTTTCTTCCCTTCAAGGTTCTACCGGTGATTTTTTTCTTCAGCTTTATGATACAAATACTGTATTACTGGGGCGCGATGCAGTGGATTATTCTGAAGTTGGGTTGGATGCTACAGCACGTGATGGGCACAACGGTTTGCGAAAGTCTCAACGCCGCGGCGAACACATTTCTCGGAATGGTGAACTTCGAACTTCGATGATGAAATTCGAAAAAACTAATCATCGAATGTCAATGAAAAATTATGAGACTCGATGCTAGCACATTTTTCTCATGAGGCCGAGTGAATTTTTTTTCTCTCACTGTATTTTTCAGACGGAATCGCCTTTGCTGATAAAGCCATACGTCAGCAAACTCACCAGGTCCGAATTGCACGCCATTATGTGTTCGGGATTCGCTTCTGTATCCGGTTTGTTATTTATTAAATTTTGTTTGGTGCGCTTGTTAAGGTAGTTCTATCATAAAATCGTATTCTTAGGATTTTTTTTAAATTTACGGAAACCTTCATCGATATAATATGCAATTGTATCCGGTTTATTATTTATTAAATTTGTTTGGTGCGCTTATTAAGGTAGTTCTAACATAAAATCGTTTTCTTAGGATTTTTTTTTTAATTTGCAGAAACCTTCTTTGATACAATATGCAATTGTATATTTAATTTTAAGAGGTCTCACTATGTAGAACTCGAGATATTTATTGTCAAAAATTATTAGTTTCTGCAGTCTCCCATAAGAGCACGTGTTAAATATTGCGATCTTCAACTCGAAATATTTTGACTTGTAGGTAGTGGAACTTCTTGAAATTTTCCATAGCTCTTTATTGTATTTCAAAGAAGCTTCCTCAAGTTAAAAAAAATCCTAAGATTATGATTTTTTAAATTTTCATACGTATGTAACAAGTACACGTCACCTTGGATGATCTTGAATTTTTAGTATGTTGTTTTTGATACAACTTGCGACAACTTTTCTTAATAAACTTTTTTTGAAAAACCACTTGAAACGGAGATAAACTAAGATAAATTTTTGATTTTACTGCAATGATAGAACTACCTTTTAAAAAATGTTTGAAATGATATTTTCATCTTTCCTCGAGGACACCACTTGGAAGACTTTTTTTAAAATCGCTCAATCTTCCTTTCTACTCAGGCACCGTCCTCGCTGCCTACATAAGTTTTGGTGCCCAGCCAGCACATCTAATAACCGCTTCTGTAATGGCAGCCCCGGCTGCGCTCTGCTACTCGAAACTCTTCTACCCGGAAACGGAAAATAGTCAAACAACCTTTGAGAATATACCGCTACAAAAATCGTAAGTCTCCGTATCTTGCAAATTTCTCTTGATAAGCGTAAGCGTCAAATAAATATATTTATAAATGTACTCTGTACTCATATTTTTACTTGTTTTTTCAAAGTATACTTTTCAATGTATAGTTTTTATTATATTTTTAAACATATATTTAGAAAATAAATACAAGTACAGATATGAATATATCTATATTAAAAAAGACATGAGGCCTCTAATCGATTCATCGGAATAGAGCGTGTATTATGCGGAGCGCATTGACTTTTGGCTAATATCTACTCA